>CACSLK010000984.1:20729908-20743319 GCA_902706635.1 Striga hermonthica
TCTTCTATTTCTTGTGCTCCACTGATACAAGATCTAGAAAGCTGTTTGAGAATACATTAGAAGATCTTAAGTTATATAGAGATTCCAATCATACATCCAAACCGGAGACCAAAACCAGCAAGTGACCATACCACGACGACCAGAACGACGAGACGAAGAGATCACCGTCGAGATCGCCGCCGCACGCTGCCGCACGCGCCCACATGCGCCGCCGGGAGTTTACTGCTGCTGGGAGTCACTCGCGCGCGTGAGAGCGCGTGGAAGCTCCGATTTCTGATTGGTCAACGCCGTTGACTTCGCCGTGACGTCAGCTTTCTGGATTGGTCAAGTTTGTTCGATTCTGAGAAGATTTGATTTGCGGTCAACTGTTCGGGCCAGCCAGATCTACATAAATTTTAAGCAGTAAGTTTTCTTCATCAAACCTTTAGATCCGCTGCGCATAGGTTTATGTTGAATGTTTGTCCGTGAAATGTGCATATCGAGATCCTCATGGGTTCCAACAGGAAGAGAGTTTGAAAATTCTGAGTTTGCTGAATTTTGTGATTCTCTGGGTATTAGTCACGAGTTCTGAGCTCCTAAAACTCCTCAGCAAAATGGAGTTGTTGAAAGGAATAATCGCACTCTACAAGAAATGGCCAGAGTCATGTTGAACTCCAAAAACATTTCTTCCAGATGGTGGGCTGAGGCAATCAATACAGCATGCTACCTTGTCAATCGTGTGTACCTTCGTGGAGGTATTGGTCTGACTTCGTATGAACTCTGGAAAGGTAAGAGTCCTAACCTCAGTCACTTGCATATTTTTGGGTGTAAATGTTTTATCTATAATGATCGTGTACAACTTGAGAAGTTCGATGCAAAATTGGATATTGGATTCTTTCTTCGTTACTCTGACAATAGTCGAGCGTATCATGTTTACAACACAAGTACCTCCACTGTAATTGAGTCAATAAACGTAATCTTTGATGAAAAAAATTCTCAAGTTAGTTCCTCTGTATCTTTTAATCAGTTTGATGCTATTGAGGCATTGCAGGATACTCATGGTGTTGAGAGTCCTGCAGATAAGGAGATAGCTGAAACTTCGGTTGGGGATGCTGAAACACCAACTGACTACATTATCCCTACAACTGAAGAAGGTTTTGTGCTACCTAGGCGTGATCCTCCCTTAAGGATTCAGAAAGACCATCCATCCGAGCAAGTAATTGGTGACATAAACGAGAGAGTAACCAGAAACTCAAAGACGTCAGTCAAAGAACTTATGGGTGTTTCACATTATGCCTGCTACACCTCATTGATTGAACCCAAGAATGCTAAATAAGCTCTGAAAGACGAGTGCTGGATCTTAGCCATGCAGGAGGAACTGGAGCAATTCACTAGAAACGATGTCTGGGAGTTAGTCCCTGAACCTTCATCAGGAAATTTTATCGGAACCAAGTGGATTTTCAAGAACAAAACTGATGAGTTCAGGAATGTGACGCGTAATAAGGCGAGACTAGTTGCTCAAAGCTACACTCAGACTCAAGGGATTGATTTTGATGAAACCTTTGCTCCCGTTGCTAGACTTCAATCTGCACGCATATTTCTATCTATTGTTTATCTAATGAAGTTCATTGTTTATCAGATGGACGTGAAATCTGCCTTTCTGAACGGGATATTACATGAAGAGGCATACGTGAAGCAGCCAGAAGGGTTCAAAGATCCCAAGGATTCGAATCATGTCTACAGACTTAAGAAAGCATTGTACGGATTAAAGCAAGTGCCTCGTGCGTGGTATGAACGCCTTACCATGTACCTTCACGAAAAGGGATTCAAGAGAGGAGGAGTAGATCAGACATTCTTTGCTCTTCGAACGAATGAGGACCTATTGGCTGTTCAAATCTATGTCGACGACATCATCTTTGGATCAACATCCAAGAAGTTGGTCAATCACTTTGTTAAACTTATGTCGTCTGAATTCGAGATGGGTCTCATCGGCGAACTCTCATACTTTCTTGGACTTCAGGTAAAGCAAGGTAAAGAAGGTATTTTCTTGCATCATTGGTAAGTATGCAAAAAACCTTGTTAAAAAGTTTGGTCTTGAAAATGCTAAATGTCCTCAAACTCCTATGGGCACTCATGTAAAAGTGTCCAAAGACGATGAAGGTACATCTGTTGATCAAACTCTTTGCAGAAGTATGATTGGTAGTCTTCTATACCTCACTACTAGTAGACCTGACATTTTGTTTAGTGTTGGATTGTGTGCAAGGTATGAGGCTGCTCCCAAGGAATCACACATGAAAGCAGTCAAGCATATCATAAAGTACATTGGAGGTACAACAGATTATGGTCTATTCTATTCTGCTGATATGAACTTACATCTTGCAGGTTATTGTGACACTGACTGGGCTGGAAATCTTGATGATCGAAAAAGCACCTCTAGTGGGTGTTTTTACATAGGATCAAACTTGGTCTCTTGGTTCTGCAAGAAACAAAACTGCATCTCCCTTTCTACTGTTGAAGCCGACTACATTGTCGCTGGAAGCTGCTGCTCACAGTTGGTATGGATGAAACAGATTTTATCTGAGTATGGTATGAACGTTCATTCGGCTCAACTTTTCTGTGACAACACTAGTGCTATAAATATTTCGAAAAATCCTGTTCAACACTCTCGTACCAAGCATATTGACATTCATTATCATTTTATTCGTAATCTGGTAGAAGATATGATTATTGTGTTGGATCATGTACCTACAGATGATCAGCTTGCTGATATCTTTACTAAAGCTCTTGATTTGAAACGATTTTTGTCCCTGAGAAAATATTTAGGAATGTGTGCTATATAAGTTATGTGCATTGTGTCAGTTGCATTTCGATAAATATATATGTATATCATGTCTATTGCATATAGGATCTCTTCTGCATTTTAGGCATCTTAGTATGTAGGTTCATCCCTGGAATCCTTCTCGGATCATTTATTGTTGAATTCGTTGATTGGTGGTCTTTGAATTCTAACTGGTCAGTTTGTAAGAGCTCATCATGATGACCATTTTAATATACTTGTAAGAGCTGCACTCGTGAAAATAGGAATCGGGCAACTATCACATGAGGTGCTTCCTTGATCACCTGTGAAACGAGTTACGTGCTTAACAATAATCGAGGTGTGATAGCTACAGGTAAACATTGTAAGAATGAACGTTCTCTGGTGGAATAAGGTTGGCCATCCTGATATCTTCTCAGCTTGTTCAAAATTAAAACTTTTTGCGGGATGATTCGCAACTCAAGTAATGGGCCTGACATTGACATATAGTTGATGTTAGTAAGTGAATTAGTGTGGAAGTTCATAGAGCGGAGTAAGTTCATCATAATTATTGGGGTTGAATTGAGAACGAAAATTTTGTTTTTTGCTAAGAGAAAGTGATGAACGAACTTATATTTTCCGTGTTGTATAAAAGTGGGAGCAATAAGGGCTTAGCTGTGCACGAAGATGAATCATTTTTCTCATCATCTTGTTAGTGTTGAGCTCGTCTCAAATTGATTTGGAAAGATTTCTGGGTCAATCAGTTAATGGATTTTTTTCAATATTGCGGGAAAAGAAAATTCTAGGGTATTGCGTGTTAAATATCTTATTTAGGCGGGTAAAATACTTTTTTCCATCCGAACTATCACGGTTTTGGCGCATCACCATATAAACTATTTTTTTGTACAAACCACCATATGAACTATACGGGTTTGTCAATATGTCCCCTAAACCGGATATAAAAGTGGTTTAGGGGGCACATTGACAAACTCGTGATAGTTCATATGGTGGTTTGTAAAAGTATTTAGGGGGCACATATGGTGACAAAACAACTTTTTCAATCAAAACCACTTTTATATTCTGTTTAGGGGGCACATTGACAAACTCGTATAGTACATATGGTGGTTTGTTAAAAAAAAAATAGTTTATATGGTGATGCGCCAAAACCGTGATAGTTCGGATGGAAAAAAGTATTTTACCCTATTTAGGCATGTGCATCCAGTTTTTCCCATGGCATATATTATTTCGATCTTGAGCCTAAAATTATTTTTGGTACATGATTTGGCTGATATTTTTTGTCTGCAACTTCGTGCGTTATAGATGGTAACTATGTTAATTAATTTGGTAAGTAATCTGTTTGGAGGGAATGGTTTTTTTTTTTTCTGCGCGGTGTTGGTCAAAATTTTGAATTTCAAATATTGTGAGACGAACCGTTTTGTAACCGACCTTTGTAACTGTGATTTAAGTTCCCTATATCATTCAGACCACCTTGCTTCTCTCTCTCATATCAATCATAATCTCTGATTTGTTTATCCTTCTAAAAACTTTCTAACATTCCTTCTTCAAGAGAATTTCTATTTCTCGACAATGCCTAAATCCAAGCATGGCACCGTGAAGCCGAAGAAGAATGTTCCTCCGCCATCTCTGCGTTCAACTCGTCAAAGCCAAAGTTCTAAAACTTCACCAGATCCAAATCCTTCAACCATGGCAACCGAGGACATTCAACCTCCTGTTAAATCCACAACTAGGGTTTCTCCAAGCCCTAAAAAATCCTCAACAACCAGCAAGATTTCCCAGAATTCTTGCTTGACTGGGTTATTTCTCAAAAAGAATACAAAGAAACTAGGGGGTCTGCTGAATTTCAAATATCCAGACAAAAGTTTCTCAACCTGAAGTCGTCGAACCCAGTGACAAAGGAGGAAAAGGTTCTCCCTCTGTCGTCAAATCTACAAAGAAGCGCAAGAAGGTTGCCGAAACTGCTCACCAAAAACCAAATAGGTGAAAAAGGTCATTCATGTGCCCGAACCTGCTGCTGGTACTCCTTCTCACATGAAATCTGGAGGAGAGTCGTCTCTGAATTCTGATGTTGATTCTGTTGAACGGGAGGTTACCAACTATGTTGCTGAACCTGAGAAATCAGACAACAATCATGTTGCGGACAATGAACTTTCTCCTCCCGAGAAAGGGAAAATCGTTGTTGAAGTCGAGGGTGATGGTCCAGACAATCCTCTTACTGTTGGTAATGCTTTCTCTCGTCAGTTTTATTCTCCTTTGGCTGAAACTCGTTTTTCTACCATCTTTTCTCAAATGAAGTTTTGTCCTGAGCGGACGATTGATATCGAACATTATGAACAACTTGGATTGCTTGAACTTCTGAAGAAAGTAGGTCTTGAGGGTTCGGTCACGTCTGTTGGGAAGTATTGTCCCCGGCTTGTTGGTGAATTTTATTCTAACCTGACTACCTCTGTAGTTGATCCATCCTCAAAGAAGTTTTGGAAAGCGTTTGTGCGTAATAGTGTGACTGATTTCTCTCCGTCTGTGGTAAACTCTGTACTTGGCTTAGCTGAAGGTTCCTCTCTTGGACCTCTGACTGATGATCTTGATGAAGTTGCTCGCACCTTGACCGGTGGACAACTAACCAAATGGCTTGCTCCGGGAATTTTTTTCAAGAGTCTAACTCCGCCTGCCAATGCTCTACAGAAGATAGGAGCTTCAAACTGGACTCCTACCACTCATAAGCAGTTTGTCACCCCTACGCAAGCTCGTGTTATCTACCGTATTCTTAATGGTATTCCATTTGATGTTGGCTCTGTGATCTTTGATGCTGTTGTGGGCTTTGCAGAAATCTCTAAGCCTCATAAGTTGTTGTTGTATCCATCTACCATATGTACTATTCTCTTCGAGGCTGGTGTAAAAATGGATCCTCGACTTGGTGATAATTATGCACCTGTTAACAAACCTCTTGCCTTTTTCGGTGTTAAGATTGCTCCACTTTGTCCTTCTCTTGTTAAGGCCTCTTATGTACCTTCACATCTTCGCGGATTTTTAAATTAGCAACTGGCAGTTTTCGCGGGGCTTGAAAAGAAATTGGCTGATCAGCGAAGGTACTACAAAGAGGTTCTGGGTGCTTTAAAGTCTCGTACCCCGTTGGTCTCTAAATCGAAAAATGGGGAGAAAAAGAAAGATGTTGTTGCTGCAAAGAAGAAAGCTCTTGCTAAGGGGGAGAAGAAAACTGGGTCTGCTGAAGAAAAGAAGACAAAGGCAGTTGTTGCTACTGCTAAGGAAAAGGGGAAAGAGAAGATTGTTGCCGCTGAGGACAAGGGAAATGAGAAGGTTGTAGAAGAAGATGAAGGTTCAGAAGAAGGAGAGGATGAAGAAGCTGGGTCTGATGTCGAGGATGAGGAAGAGGAAGAGGAAGAAAGCTCAGAGGAAGGGACTGAGGATGGTGCTGAAGAAGGTTCAGGGGAAGAATCTGACGAGGAAGAATCTGCATAGTTATCTCTCAGCAGGACTTTCATTTGCCTTTTGTTAAAAAAACTCTGTTTTGTGTGTTTTGTTTGAACTCCTTCCTTTATATCTTATTATCTTGCGTTTGATGAACCTTGTGGGATATTTTGTGAACTAATGTGCTATTATTCAGGTATTTCAAGTTGATCCTAAGAACAACACATGTGTGATATTAGTATTCTTAGGAAGTTGTGTATTCTGCAGAATTTGTATTTGTTTCGTCTTTGCAGGTTCATGGTTTTCGATTTATCTGCCAAAGGGGGAGATTGTAAGTGCTAAAGATTGGCAGTGAACCGATGAACCTTCTGATGATCATAGAGTCCTGAAATTTACGGAAGAATTTAAGGGAAGTTTATTTTTGGTATGAATAAATCTTAATTTTAATTAAGTCCAAGGGACTTATTATTTATGTTATTATTTTGGCAGGACTTTGGGATTGAGGGGGAGATACACTTTCCATAATCTAAAGAGAAGGAGGATCGCGAGATTTACCTTCCATAATCGAAGATGAAGAAGTTCGAGAGATTTACATTCCTTATCCGCATTTGTCTTGGGTGAAAAGACTTTCCAAAGGGTGCTGAAGATAAAAGGAGGACGAGACCAGAGTTGAGGATGACTTTTTTTGAATTTTTGAGTTAGATATTTTTTCTTTCCTTGAGTGAAAAAGAGTGATATTCAGAACATTTTGAAAAAGAACGTTCGGAGGTTCGTTCTTATAGTTTGAGGGATTCGAACTAGAAAATCCACAAGGGAGTTGTGGTCGGATAAGTAGTTGTGTGAATCATTATTCAAGTAGAGTGTAGAGGGACTCTATACTGTAAACTCTTGGATGATGTATAACTTGTTCACATTAATGAAAGAGATCTGAAGGGAGAGTGGGACGCTCTCCTGAAGGTTCAATTTTAGGGAAAAACTGCTTCTGCAATTGTTTGAATCTTCATTACTGTCTGTCCATTTAATTTACGTGCAACTCTGTATACTTGGTGTTCAAGTATCAAATTTCACAACCCATGGGCCTCCAACCAGTGCCCGTTCGGCATCCGCCTGAGTATTAAAGCGTATCTGAAAGTAGCCATTCTCCAAATCAACCATATCACACCCACTCATAAACGGCCACATCGCGCTCAGCTTGTTCTACAAGAGGGAGTGAGAGAAAGCCGCTCCCATCACCTTGACTACCACCATGTTCCTCCATGAAAGTAGCAGCGTCTCATAAAAGCTATCCTTCAGACGTATATCCGGCAACGGCCCTTGGCGATCAACCACCACATCATCCAATGCGTCGTCACCTTAATCATCCGAACATTATTTTATACCTTATTAGTTGATATAGTCAAACCAAGTGTGAGTATATAACTTAGGGCATCCACATCCCTTAACACAAAATTCATTCATTCAATTAAAAAGTAACACTATCTCTCATCCACATCATCTTCACATCATATTTCCACTAAATCTCTCTCCATTTAAATATACACTCACATTCCTACACATTCATTTAAATACATATGTGGGACCCATTACCTCACTTTTTCAATATAATTTTTTATATTCGATTCTCAATAAAAATAAATTTTAATATTTTTAAATTATAATAATAAATTTTAATATTTTTAAATTGCAATAATAAATTTTAAATGAGAAGTGTATTAAATATATATAAAAATAGTTAAAATTAAATGAATACAAAAAAAAGCAGCATTAAATTAAATGAAAAATAAAATAAAATGAACAAAAAAAAGGCCACTGGAGGCGTTGAAAACAAAAAAAATAAATAAAAAAAATAAAAAGGCTCAAAGAGCCGTTCAATGTAATGAACGAGAATAAGGGGCCCACTAATTAATGAACGCACGCAATGGAGTGAACGTGGCAAGGATCATTTAAACGGCCAGAATGAACGTGCAATGCGGGTGCTCTTATACTACAAGTCGAGTTGAGATATGATGACTCAAGCCAACTACCACAGGAACCATTAACAAGCCGAGAGTCCTGAGATGTAACTTGAGAGACAATAACGGGAAGATGACCTCTAGACAACATCACTATGGAAATGCTAGTCGGTCTTCCATTGCTCGAGGTCGACATCCCTCACCTCACATCTCGAGGTCGACCTCACTCATCATTTACCTCACAGCTCGAGCAACCTTGCTTACTATGAAGCTCGAGGGCGATCTAAGGATAACTACACTGTGGCGATCTACTAGAAGAGTGGTTTTATTCCTTTTTACTAATCCTAGTCGACCTCCTGCCTCTCGTGGTTGACTTCCCACAGCTCGCAGCTCGAGTTGCATATTGATTATGACCTCATTTCAATATTCAGCAGGCTCAACGGATAAAGAGGAATCTTAAACGGATAAGATGGAATCTTAAGGTGACTAGGATCTGACTAAGAAGCGATTAAGATATGGATAAATCGGGCAACCGCAGGCTGACCGCAGGCACTCGAACAGGTATTTCCCTTATAAAAGTGGATGAGGTATCACCAAACCCTCATTTTTACACTCTCCACACATTTCATATTGTTCCATTGCTCTATCTGCAGAGCATCTCTCCCTTTTTTTAAGACTAACTTAAGCATCAGACGCTCTTAGCCGGAAATCTCTCTCTACGTTGAGTACTTGCAAGTGTTTGTGGCGATATAGGACGTGGTTCAGACATATTGGAGCATATTGGAGCTCATCTCAATCGGTTCACTTCAGATCTAGAAGATGACCCATCATTAATGAAGAATGATGTTTTCCTTTCTCTTCTCTCTTTTAACATGCACTTGAGATGTTTCAAGAACTCACGACACATAAACTTTCACTGCAAAACAAATTCAATTTTTCTTCTTTTTTCACTGCACTTTTGGACGGACCCTACATCACAATCAAAAGTCCAATGAGCCAGCACATAATTGTAAGGACAGTCACAGAACTTTTATTAATGGAACTGTACAGAATGAAAAAATTAATAGGAGAGGAAGCATTGTAAACACTGTAAACTGATACATGGGAGGCAAAGCTGCCCCCACCTTACACAAAGCTGATACATGGGAGGAAGCATTGTAAACACTGTAAACTGATACATGGGAGGCAAAGCTGCCCCCACCTTACACAAGTTTACATACACAACTAACAACAAAAAAATGCAATTCAGTTAAAAAAAAAAAAAGAACCAAAAAAAAAAAATAAAAAAAAAAAATAGGAAACGTGAAGGGAGGAAGTAGGAGAAAGGGAAAGAAGCAACATAAACACCTAATAAGAACTTGGGCTGCTCATATTTTGTACACTAAGCTTATGACTAAAAAAAAAAGAGAGTAAATAAATGTTTGCTTTTAAAACGAGCAGCTTGTCGTCTAAATATGTGCCCGAGTTCTTTAGGAGGTGATTTTGGTGATGTCCCGGCTTGAGCGGTTGTATTTCATGTGGCTCTTGACAAGCTGGCCAGCTGCGATAGCAGACATTAGGGAGAGCTCAGCTGCCAAGACTGAGGCAGCAACAATGGTGGCCAGCAGCTGGGAGTTGGACCCTGGAGACTCTCTGCTTGCACCTTTCACGCCGAGCAGATTGAGGCAAGCCGATTGTGATGCCAGTTGTGTTCCGCCTCCAACAGTGCCAACCTGGAATCCAACAAAAATGGGATATGGAACTCAATATCTGTCTCAACTTCCAATTTTACTAAATTGCAGCATACAAGTAAATGCATTTATCATTGTTTAACCACCAAATATGTTTTCAAGGCCTTTATAAAAAAAGCAATAAAACTAAAAAATCATAATCAGCTAATAGAATGCAGCTTAGGATGTTGAATTTGACCTCGATGGATGGCATAGTAACAGAAATGTGGAGATCCTTGCCATCATTAACAGCCTCCATCATGGTTATACAATGTGAACTCTCTATGTTCTGGGCTGGGTCCTGACCCGTGGCTATAAATACTGCAGACACAATATTTGCAGCATGAGCATTGAACCCACCAAGAGAACCTGCAACTGCCGAGCCAGCAAGGTTCTTGAGCATGTTGAGCTCGACAAGGGAAGCCACGTTGGATTTCAACACCTTGGACACCACATCACCCGTGATGACTGCCTCACACACCACCGATTTCCCTCGACCTTCAATCCAGTTGATTGCAGCAGGTTTCTTGTCCGAACAGTAATTACCTAAAAAGCAAAAATATAGAAAAAGTTTGATTCTGTGTTCTTTGGAGTTGAGTAGAGGTGGGGGTGAAGATGGCACTCACCAGATATGCCAATGACCTCCATGTCGGGAAAATCATTCAAGAGGAAGTCCAAAACATTTTGAACACCTTTGGAGACCATATTCATCCCCATAGCATCCCCTGTGCTGCAGCTAAATCTCATGTACAAGTTCTTCCCGGCAATTGCACATTGAATGCTTTGGAGTCTCGCGAATCTGCTTGACCTATGCAACCATTAAAACAAACAAGTGTAAACCGACTATTGCAATAGAGCTTTAAGACTTTATCGGCAATGCCTCTTACTCTTTCTTTCTTATTTTATTTTTTCCTTGTTCTTTTTTGGATTTTTTTGATAAGCAAAAGCCATTTAAAGATCAAACAAGAGCTACAACTTTTATGGTCATGAAAATGATCCTTTCAGATTTGTTGACCCAATACAAAATACCAAACCAAAATCCCATGAAATATTTAAAAAATGAAAGAAATTTTGGAAATTTAAACAAAAAGGGGAAAAAAAAAGGGGGAATATAACCATGAGGCAATCCATTTCTAAGAAGAGGTCTTAATTTCTCTTAACTTTTTATATGTGAATTAATAGTTCAGACTCCATGATGAGCAGATGAAACACACCTAACATCAATCAGCATCAGTATACCACTAAGCCTGATAAACCAAAGGGCATGCATTCACAGAATCAACCATCCAAGAAATTAATCTCCCAATTAGTCAAACTCAACAAAACCAAAAGCATGCCAAACAGTCAACACATCACATAGAACACAAACACTAAGGCCAAAAATAAAAAAATAAAATAAAATCGACTCACTTGTTGAAAACAACGCACAGCGTCTCAAAGTTGAGAGGATCCTCCAGGAAGAACTTCAACTCCGTTGCCCTCTTCGCCGACGAGAACCTCACCACCGGGGCCCTGGTCATGCCATCTCTAAGCAGTACGCAGGTGGCCCCACCAGATGCATAGATTGCCTTGCAGCCCCTGTTGGTGCTCGCCACCAGGCAGCCCTCGGTTGTGGCCATCGGCACCGAGTACTCACGTCCATTCAGCAAAAGTGGGCCCGCTATCCCGACCGGTATCTGCACGTACCCTACAGGCATCTCGCAGCATTGCCCCAAAATGGAATCGTAATCGAACCCTTCCAGGGGCAAACCCTCTATGGACCTCCCGGTCAGCCGCTGCACCGCCTCGCGGCGGATCCTGGCTGCCTTGAAGCAGTCCCCCAGCTTCGATTCCAGAGAATACGACGGGATTTCGCCGGAGACGACGCAGTCCACGAGCCTCTTGTCGTCCTCGGGGAGCTCCGTCATTACCGGAGTTGGCCTCGGGGTGCAATGGATGTTGCGATCCTGGTGGAGGATGAACCGCTGGTTCTCTTCCTCGCCCTCCGATTTTGAAATGAAGGACTGGACGAAGTCGATCCCGAAGAAGCCGAGGAGGTAGATGAAGGAGGCGATGAGACAGAAGATGGCGGCGAGCTCTGAGAGGGTAAGGACGTGGAGCGGAGTGGAGTTGCGGATCTTGTCGCGCCAGCGGTGGAGGAGAAAGTAGGCAACGGAGAAAAACAGGGTGAAGAAAATGGCGTTGGTCAAGTAAAGCGGGAGGGGGAGGGCGTCGGAGGCCTTGGGGGAGGAAGACTGGTGGTGGTCGACGGCGGAGGAGTGGTTGGCGGGTGAAGGCTTTGTGGGCCTCCGGCGGACTTCCATGATTGTGCGGTGGCACAGAGAAGGAAATGAGGGAGGAAATTGAAAAAGGACGAACAAAAAGAAAGGGGAAAAGAGAGATAAGCGATAGTTTCGGAGGTGGTTCCTTCTGGTTGGTTTTTCCTTTCTTTTGAGTTTTTATTTTAGTGTGGAGAGAGATTACTAAATTTAAATTCATGCGCTGCCTTGTACCCAAAAAAAAAATAAAATAAATAAATAAAAAATTCATGCGCTGCCACTTTGCTTGGTTACTTACTTCTCAACCTGCTGCGTTGTACTCAACTAGTTCAGAGCCCCGATGTGAATGATGTGAACAATTTGAAGACTATTTGTCCAGGCTTATAATTATATACATGAATTAAAAAAAAATATATACGGGATATATATAGTACGTGATCTATGCGAGACACGTTATATATTTATTTGGGAAATATTATATTATAAGATACTCAAATAAAAGTTTTATAATATGTAGGAAAATTTTACAAAATCTTGATATACGGAAATCACTTTATATATAGAGAAACAAATCAGATCAGATTTTACATACAATTTAAATAAGATTTTTGTACAAAGATAAGAAGGAATTTTCAATATACACAAACTTTAGGTAAATCAATATCTATATTTAAACATGATATGTATTGATTTAGGTAAATCAATATCTATATTCTATATATATAGCCAACCAAATCCTTCAATTTAGGTTGAGATCTGATTTATTTTGGCTGACGTAAAATCAAGATTTTATCTTGCTCATCAAATCTGTCTTTTTTTTTTATGTACATTTTATTGTACCGATTTTAGGGGGAAAAAATTAAATAAAAATTAATTGATGAAAAATAGAATGCATTCATTACTTTTTGACTTCTTTTTCTACTAATTCTAATAAATGGAATGACTCTTTATATAAGTATAAATTACTAGGGGTGATGATGCACGAATTGCATTTATTTTGAATAATATTATAAAAGAGTTATAATATTAGGGAATTCGTCACATCATAAAATGTTCGTAACAAATATATATATATATATATATAATATATTTAAGGGGCGGATCAAATGAGGTCAGCTCTTAAAATACAGACAACTAACCTAGCACAATCAAACAACTAACCTTGCGCAATCAGACAACTAACCTAGCAACTGCAGAGACTATGCATTTTCTAATTTTTTTCAATTGGTTCATAAAATAGAGGTTGAGAGCATTGTTATGAAAAAAAAAAAAAAA
>CACSLK010000984.1:20758787-20770814 GCA_902706635.1 Striga hermonthica
ATATATTGCTTAACTATCCCAATTCTCTGTATTTATACGTTACTAGTACGTAACACCGTGCGATGCACGGGCAGTATTTGTTTCGGTAAAATCTATAATTAAAGACTATTAATCAATAAAATATAGTACGTAGAGCATTTGTCAGGTTATAATAAAATGTTTGTCATGAAATAGTCATACATTATTAAAATTTTCCTTGTTTTTCCATGCAAAATTATTTTGCACTTGACAACTGTAGATCAATATTTACGAAGATGCTCCCCACTAGGTAATTGCTAATTGCATAGACACCTCATTTCTCTAAATATTTGTTGATTTTTGGATTTATAACACCACCAAATAAAATCATAGTGAAAATATGTATGTGATAAAAAACGATATGATTTGTCTGATGAAGTTTCAGTATTGATAAAATATAAAAAAAAGTTGTTACCATAAAGTGTAGATTTTGAGTGTATTTTTTTATAATGATTTAACCTTATTCTAATTTTATATATATTTTAATAAATCATCCACGCATTTCATATCCACAAATTGAATTTTACAAATGTTTTTATGTATAAATTAAAACTTTCCAAGTATGTTGCTTCTAGAGAAATGAACACAATCAAACTCGGCTTGTTTATCCTAAAAACTCATTTATCTTATGCTTTAACTGCACATTTCACATTGTGCATCCTAGATAATTATGAGAAGAAGATTATTAGTGATACCAGAAAAGATTTGGGTATAAATCAAAATCAATAATTAAGGTCTGGTAAATCAGGAATGTTATACTATTATGTTATATTATTATATTATATTATAAAATTATTTGGTATACCTATCTTTTTTTCGGCAGATTAATCGTACTATATCATTAAATTATGTTTAATTTAATAGGTATTTGACACATAAATCTGGATCTTACGAGAATTTTAAAGTGATTATACACTTTGTTTTGGTAGAATTATATTATTATAATACTAAATAATTTGATTCCATAAGAACTGGGAAATGCTTCCATAAACTATTAATTAGTTGATTCCATAAACTGATCACAATTAATGCTTTGATATTTGTTATCATGAATTGTCTAAGAATATTATATTTAGGAATTAATGCAAAATGGCGGAAAATTATTATTGTAATTGATTTAAGTCTATTCTTATTTTACATATATATATAGATATATAAGATATAGATTTAGATAATCTAATTGATGTAAATATTATACGGTTTTCAATTTGTTTTTGGTTTTCATGAATATATTGGCTCTGTTTTCGAGCATGACCATATATGGTGGGAATGTAATACAATTCTACATATGTTGGGACTTCTGTTTATCCGATTTCTGAAATGGTTGTGGTGATAATTATGTGATTTTTTTGGTTGATAGTTTTAACCACAGTTTACATGATCTTGCTTTGAAATGTGTGGATTGAATTTATTTTATTGTGATAATAATTAAAAAAAAAATTGGTTTGATTGCCTCTCTTATAGTAGGAAATATAACTTTTTAAAAATCTTATTATTGTGGGTTCGTTCCAATGGTTTCCGTGATATTATTTTTTCTTTGTGATAATTATGCACAAGTTTTATAGGGAAGTACTGTTATAATCTTAATATCATGCAAATTATGTAATTAATGATTTAATTAAAATAAAATGTTGTCATTTAGTGTTTAAAAACCATGTAAATTGAAATTTTGTTTGTAAATTTTAAAATAATTCGGATATTCGTGTACGAAAAATAGTTTAAGTTTTAAATAATTTGCGGCTTACTCAAGGTAAAGGAATAAAATTAGTGTCGTATTCAATTAGATTGAATTGTTGTTATCTATTTTTCTTTTTAAAAAAAAACCAGCATAATACCAGTTAATGTATGCTTTCGAAAATTTAAAAACCAAGTAAATTCACATATTAGTTGGTTCCACATTTTATATAAAAATTCCGAATAAATTAAGAAACTCATGTGTACTGGAATTTTGTTTGTAAATGTTGAAAGAATATCATTTATTCTTGTACCAAAAAATATAAAACACTCCATAACAAATAGATATGCTTTGTAGTTGATAAATATGATTTTATTGGTACACTAAATAACAACTTTAATCGGATAAAGCAACAAAATCTGTGATTTTAGAACAACTTTCATTAATTGCGATTGTTAGGGTATGTTAAAACTAATCATATTAATGCTTATAAAGACTTGTCCAAAATTACTATAAATATATGTTAAAACTAATCATATTAATGCTTATAAACACTTGTCCAAAATTACTATAAATAAGGTGTAACTAATGAATGGCGGGAAAATATTTCTAAAATGACTTAAGTTAATTTTTATTATATATATATAATATATATATATATATATATATATATATATACATATAGGGGACAGATCAAATGAGGCCAGCTCTTAAAATGCGGACAACTAACCTAGCACAATCAAACAACTAACCTAGCACAATCAGACAACTAACCTAGCAGCATCAGACAACTAACCTAGCAACTGCAGAGACTATGCATTATCTTATTTTTTTCCAATTAGTGCATAAAATAGAGGTTGAGAGCATTGTTATGAAAAAAAAGCCTTTGAAAAATGAGTCTCGATTTGGGAGATATAGAGGTTTAAAAATACAAAAAACGTATTTTTTCTTAAAAATGAAATTAAAGCAAGAAAAAGGCATTTTTTTTGAAAATTTGGGCGGCCAAACCGCCTTCGGTAGTTTGCAACTGCGTAGATCTCGTCGAGCTACCCCAAATCAAAAAAAAAAAAAAAAAATCGTCCAAAACAGAGTTTTCTACGCAAAGTTATGGCCTTTCAAAGTTTTGCTATGTGACCCTGCAAATTTTCATCATGTAGTTGCAACTACAAACAACTAACCTACCACCATCAGCCAACTAAACTAGCAGAATCAGACAACTAACCTAGCACCATCAGACAACTAACCTAGCAACTACTAACATAGCACCATTAGACAACTAACCTAGCACAATCAGACAACTAACCTAGCACCATTAGAAAACTAACCTAGCAACTACTAACCTAGCACCATCAGACAACTAACCTAGCACAATCACACAACTAACCTAGCACCATTAGAACAGACCCACACAGCGCGTGACACGACGGACAGTCTCCCCCGCCCTTCGATCCTTTCGCCACCTCCCCCCTCCTTCACGTGGCTCGACCCAGCATCGCCATAGTCGGACTACGTCTAGTGGCTCTCACGACTGTTGATATGTCTATCAAATCTATTACTTGGAATGGTCGGGGCCTGGCTAATAGGGCCACTCTCGCTCATCTCAACTCGCTCATACGTGATCATAGATTGGACTTTGTTGGCTTTATTGAACCGATGATTCGCACCCCTGAATTTGATTACTACTCACGGAGCCTTGGCTTCCACTCGGGCGTGGGTAACACTTCACATAAGATCTGGATCTTCCACTCACGTGACTATACCTGTCGGGTCCTCTGGGATACAGATCAGGTGCTTCATGTCGAGCTTTCTGCGACCCACCTCCCTGAGCCCATATTCCACACCTTGGTTTATGCCAAGTGTAATAGGGTCGGGAGATATGACCTCTAGCACACCCTGCGTGAGATTTCCGAGAGTATGGAGGAATTGCCATGGATGGTTAGTGGCGATTTCAACATCTTTCTGCATCCCGATGAGCGTGTGGGAGGCCTTACGGATAGTTCTAGGGATATGTGGGACTTTGCTCAGGCTGTGGTGGACTGTGAGTTGATTGATGCTAGATGTGAGGGTGAGCCCTTCACGTGGGTTAGGGACGACCTCAAAGAGAGGCTCGACCGTGCTTTGGTTTCTGAGGCGTGGTCGAAGGTGTTTGCGGTAACGGCCGTCTCACACCTCACTCGATTTGGGTCTGACCATTCACCCCTCATCATTAGGTGTCGATTTTCGAGCACCCCTCGCCGTTCATCCTTTAGGTTACCGAACATGTGGGTTCGCCACCACTCCTTCCACGGCACTGTCAGGGACTCCTGGCTCCAGCCGACTAGGCTCTTCGGGATGTGAAATCTCGAGGCGAAGCTCGGCAGACTGCGGCGTACGTTGAGATAGTGGAACTGGGATGTTTTTGGAAACCTCCATCAGCTCCTTTCTGCGGCTCAGAGTGCGCATGCGGAGGCTGAGCAGGCTTAAGATCTAGATCCCACTCCAGAGAATAGGACTACGACGCGCCGCTGCCATGCCGAGTACCAGCTCCGACTCCTTATGGAGGAGGATTTCTGGAAGCAGAAGTCTGCCGTTCGCTGGGTGGCCGAGGGCGAGCGGAATACTAGGTTCTTCTAGGGTTTTGTTAGGCAAAAGCGTGCTAAGTCGTACATCCACAGTATTGAGGCTGATGGGTCATCCCTGACCCAAGAGTCTCATATTCGGGAGTCGGCTGTTGCCCACTTCCAGACCCTTTTCACTTTCGACAGAGGGGCTCTCGATGCCCCGACCGCTTCTTTCTTCTCCACCATCCCTCCTTCGGTCGACCTTGTTGGCCTCTGTGAGCTCCCAAGTAGGGAGGAGATTAGGGATGCTGTCTTCGGGATTGATCCCAACAGCGTTTCTGGCCCCGATGGGTTCTATTCTCTCTTCTATCATGTCTGCTGGGATATTGTCGAGCCTGATGTTGAGGAGGCAATGTTGGATTTCTTCTCCAGTCACCGGATGTCGGATTCCTTCACGTCTACCTCTGTCGTATTGATTCCCAAAAGACCCAATCCGAGTTCTTGGTCCGACTACAGGCCCATCAGCCTGTGTAACGTGACCAATAAGCTCATTTCAAAGATTCTTAATGGCCGCCTTTCTCCTCTTCTCCCCTCCCACATCTCTCTGAACCAGAGTGGTTTCGTCAAGGATCGGGTCATTAGTGATAACATACTTTTTGCCCAGGAGATGATCCACGATATCTCCCATGCGGATTGGAAGCGGGCACCGAACGTTGCGCTGAAGCTAGACATGGCTAAGGCATATGATAGGGTAGAGTGGCCGTTTCTTAGGGAGGCACTGGCTAGGATGGGATTTCCTGAGCGGTGGATCAGTTTTGTAGAGGCGTGTGTGGAGCACTGCACGTTCTCGTTCCTGGTTAATAGTAGCCCCACCAACTTCTTTCCATCATCTAGGGGCCTTACATAGGGTGACCCCCTTTCCCCATCTCTTTTTGTTCTTGCGGCGGACTACCTCTCTCGTTGCCTTGACGGCTTCATTCGCGACTATCCACGGATGACATACAACACCCGTGGCTATGGTCCTCCCATTTCACACCTTTTTTTATGTGGATGACATCATCATCTTCACTCGGGCAGATGATGATGGGCTGACTGAGCTTATGCACCTTCTGGAGCACTATAGCTCGGTTACCGGCCAGCTTATCAGTGTGCAGAAGAGCACCTTCACCCTCTCCTCCTCCAGCACGGACAGGTGGGCTCAGCGGATCCACGAGATTACTGGCTTTACACGCGGCGACCTTCCCATTACCTACCTTGGTGCCCCTTTATATAAGGGTCACCTCGCGAGAGCTCTCTTTGCGGACATCAGACAGAGGATGATCGATAGGATTTTGGGTTGGTCGCATAGACATCTTTCTTTTGGTGGTCGGCTCGCGCTGATCAGGAGCACCCTTAGCTCCCTTCCGCTTCATTTTCTTATGGTCCTCGACCCCCTAGGTCTACTCTTGATAAGATTGACCAGATTATGGCTCGTTATTTTTGGGGTTATGAGGATGGTTCCAGGAGCGGGAGACGTATTCATTGGGTGAGTTGGGACTCTATATGCCGGCCTTTCTCTGAGGGTGGCCTTGGCATCCGCCGCCTCAGGGATATTTTTACTGCCTTCTCATACAAGTTGTGGTGGCGCTTCAGGTAAGGAAAGTCGCTTTGGGTCCAGTACCTTCGCGGCAGGTACTGCTCTAGACGTGCCAACCACCCTTGTTGGGTTACGGTGGTTAGTTATGATAGCAGACAGTGGCGGCGCCTCACTAGGGTCGGTAGGCACTCCCAGGATCACATCTTTTGGGTTTTGGGTGAGGTATGTTAGTTTTTGGGATGAGTGGTGGTTAGGTGATAGGCCGTTGTCTAGTGATAGGCAGGTGTCGCATTCCCTTTACCTGCTTGTGAGCGATCTGTGGACGGACGCGTCGTGGGATAGGAGGAAGCTTGATAGAGAGCTGGGCTCCGGGGCGGGTTTTAGCGAGCAGTTATTAGATCAGATCCAGCAGATACCCATCTCGGGAGATGGTTCGGATGGCATGAGGTGGAGACTTACATCATCGGGTGTGTTTTCTACTACCTCGGCTTGGGAGCAGATCAGGCTGAGAGATCGGCCTAATCTTCTCTTCAGAGCCATCTGGAGCGATCTTTTCACCCCTACCATTTCGGTACTCCTTTGGCACCTCCTCTTGCGCCGGATACCCGTGGACACTGTTTTACATGCGAGGGGGTTCTCCTTCCTCTTCCGGTGTGTGTGTTGTTCTGAGACTGGAAGCCATGAGACCGAGACCTTACCTACCTTTTTCTAGAGAGTGAGATTGTGAGGAGAGTGTGGGAGCATTTTGCCACATGGAAACATATATCCCTACCCTCCACAGACAGTTTCTTTGAGCTCCTGAGTTTTTTCTCAGAGAGAACACACTTTAGACACGTGGGCTTCCTCATTCCTTGTCTGATCCTTTAGTTCACCTAGACGGAAAGGAATAGTGCAAAGCATAGGGATATTACTTTTTTGCTTTCTCACATTGTTTTGCAGGTAGAGAGACATATTTCAATCCTCACATCGTTGGGCAGGCTCACTGCCAGAGACTAGACAGGCTGCATGTCACCACACTGCTTCATTATGGCTCTCCTTGCACCTGTTCGGCTCCCTCAGCCCAGAGTTGTTGTTTGGCTTCAACCCAATTCTCCTTGGGTCAAGCTGAACACTGTTGGTTCTTTCGATCGTCAGACCGGAGTTTCCGGAGGAGGAGGTTTGATACGGGACCACAGCGGCGCCCTTATCACCGCCTTACACATGTCCCTAGAGGCCTCCTCGAGCTATGATGCAGAGATTCAGGCACTAAAGATTGGCCTTCAGCTTGCTGCCCACCTCTCCAGTCATATTTTGATCGAGCTAGACGCTGCGGCGGTCGTCACCATCCCGACCTCGGGCCACCAGGGCTCGTGGCAGATTCAGCACCCGCTTATGCACATTAGAGCTCTCCTGCGGTCTGTCCATCACAGGATTACGCACATCTTTCGTGAGGGGAATAAACCTGCTGACTACCTTGCCAGCCTTGGCGCCACCACAGCGGACCTACACACGTTTCAGACCGACACCACTGCTCCACTCCGTCTTCGCACGCTGGTGCAGATGGACCAGCTTGGATACCCATCTTTCCAGTTTTAGTAGATTAGATTTTGCTCTCATCAAATCATAGATTTATTCCGAGCACCTATTAGCCCGATGACAGACCTTGTGTTATTTTCTTTTTCTTTTTCTGTTTTTGTTTTCTTTTTTATTGTGAGACTATGTTGACTGTAGCTATTTGATATTTGGGGCTGTTTTGGGGTCTTGATCTATGTACAGGTTGGGGATCCTGCCCAATCCCCCGCCCTTGGGGTGTTGTTTGAAAAAAAAAAAAAAAAACCTAGCACAATCATACAACTAATCTAGCACCATCAGAAAACTAACCTAGCACCATCAGATAACTAACCTAGCACAATCATACAACTGACCTAGCACCATCAGACACTAACCTAGCACAATCATACAACTAACCTAGCAACTACTAACAAAAAAAAAATGCTCTCCCTTCTCTCTACATTTCTCTCTCTAGAAACCCTTCCCCATTTCCCCTACAGTTTCTTCCATCTTGGTTTTCTGGCCTCCACCTCGCCTAGCTGGCCCGCCGGCCTCCGTCGTCGACGGCAGTGAGCCGACCACCCCTCTCACCTGACTGCTTTTCTATCCCAGCACTTCTAATGGCTTCTTTCCCGAACTCCACGGTGCCGTCGGCCTCTGTACCGCCCCTCCTCCATAGCTCCTCGCCGGATTTGTCCCCCTTGATATCGGCAGAGGTAAAGAATGCCCTTTTTAACCCGTCCTTCCGACATTAATAGGGCCTGACAATTACCGATCTACCGTCGGCAAGGGCATGGTCTCCGCCCTTGCCCGTCAAATGAAGACCGCCGGTGCTCCCTTGCCAGTTAATTTTGGGTCTTTTCCGCCGGTCAGATCCGCTGTGATGTGGGATATTATATACTGGACCGGTGGTCGAGCAGGACCGGACACCGACCACGTAGAACATCGAGTAGATAGCGACAGTTAAGGGAATCGTAAGTGGTCGACAGATACAAGCCATCCGAGGATATGGTCGAGGAAAGACGATCGAGGAAGCACGGACGCGCAAAACTGATAGAATACCAGAGCACACCCGGGAATCCCCAGCACGTAAAGGAAAGGACACGTGGTAGGCTATGATTGGTCAACGGCCGTAACAAACTCTGATATTCTCTGACAAAGGTGATGCGTTTCTGACACCGAAGATAGTGGAGGCGCGCGGTTGTACGGACGAGCAGAGGACAGCTGGCCGAACTCGCCTTGCTCGCGCGTGCAGCTCAGGTAACTCGCCCTTACAAATAAGGGCGAGAATCCTCATTTTCGACACAATCTCATATGCTCATATATCCTCATATACATTGATATCATCTCTCAAGATCTGACTTGAGCGTTGGAGGCTCTTCACCGGAAAACACCTCCGGTGTGGGAGTTTCGTGCAGGTTCCGCGTTCAACCGGCGAGGAAGGCAAGCTTAGAACAATTTCCAGCCGGTCCGGGTGCGAGACTTGTATTATTGGCGCCGTCTGTGGGACTCTTGTTCGAAAAGTTGTGTTCTGAGCTCAGCTATGGCGGACGGAGTTCCTCGAGTGAATTTGCAGTCTTCATTTGACGAGGCGTGGACGACGACAAGACCGATGGGAGCAGGACCTCCACCTGGATTCTCTGGACCCTCGCAAACACCGGTGACCCCGACGCCGATGCCCCAGGGCCCAGCGATCTTGGGAGGAGGAACAGACACGAGCAGAGAGCACGAAGCTCGTAAGGAAGTACCCGCGGCAGTCCCCGCTCCGTTGCAAGCAGGCCCGGTCATGACGCAGCAAGCAGGGCCGATAGTGCAAACCATGATGCCTCCAACAAGAGGAGCACCCCAACCCCCTGCTCAGCAAGTGGTGGCCATGACGAGAGAAGAAGTGCAGAGGATGGTGGCCGACGCGGCGACACAAGCTGTGCAACAAGTTACTCACCAGACATCACAGGCCGCCACTGCGCCGACAACGGTGCAGGGGACACAAGAGGAGGACGTGTCGAGTTATGGTGGAGGAGGAGAGTACCGAGATAGGACTATGGAGAGGATGGCCGAGCAGCTGAGGCAGTTGCAGGAGAAGGTGGAAGGGAGGCCAGAGAGACGTGCCCGAGGACACCCATTTTCAAGGGAGATTTTGGCTGCGCCGTTACCGGCAAGTTTCCGGGAGATAAACCTGGTCTTTGATGGGTCGAGCGACCCGTCGAGGCACGTCAGAGCATTTGAAAACATGTCCGTCTTACATGGATACTCAGACCCGGTTAGCTGCAGGGCCTTCCTGTCGACCTTACGGGGAGGTGCGCTTGACTGGTTCCACCAATTGGCTCCAAGATCGATCAGAGACTTTGAGGATTTCGCAGGACAACTTACTAACCAATACTCAAGTGCGGTCGCCCAGGAGAAAACATACCTTACATTGATGGCAATGAGATAGGGCGAGAAAGAATCCTTACGGAAGTACGTTGCTCGATATAACCAGGTGTGTTTGGAGGTGCCCACGGCCGGTGACGAGGTAAAAGTAGGAGGACTGATTAGAAGTCTACGACCAGGACCATGTCGAACGTCGCTGGCCAAAACACCTGCTCGGACTTATGATGAGGTGCTCAGGCGATGCAAGAAGTACATTAACCTAGAAGAAACAGAAGCAGAATTTGCCAAGCTCGAGGACGTTATGAAGCCGGAGCAGAGGAAAGGAAAGATGAGCTCGCCCAGGAGGGGATCACCTAGGAAAAACTCCCCAAGGGGAGGATCTTTTAAGAGGCCGTCGCCCAGGAGGGATGGGCAAAATTCGTTCCGAGAAAGGCGAGAGGATCGCTGGCAGGGGCGACCTAGGCTACCAAATGGTCAGAGGTATAATCATTTTACTCCCATCAACGCCCAGATGGGCGAAGTCTTGGCGGCCATAGAGGAGAAGTTGGAAAGCAAAGAAGTCACCTGACCAGCGACCAGGTTTGAAGGACCGACCAAACCTAGGTCGAATAAATATTGTCGATTTTATAGGGATTACGGTCATAATACAGAAGATTGTAGGCACTTGAAAGACGAGATCGAACGCCTCATACGGGCGGGACACTTGAAGGAATTTGTCATTCGTGACCGACCGCGGGGCAAAGAAAGAAGAAGGTGCAGGGAAAATTCTGTGGCGAGGAGTGATAGGGACGATGATGAGGAAGATGATACCAGGAGAGAAAGAAAGAAACGACCAAACGATGGTCGGGAGAACCTGAGGGAAGAGGCGCCTGTGAAGAGGGGCACAATTTACATGATCTCAGGAGGACCAACAGATGGAGATTCGAATAATGTGCGAAAAGGGCATGTACGGGCGGTGAAGCGTAAAAGGGAGGAAGTCGGGATAACTGGTCGAATGCCGGTGATAAGCTTTCGAGCAGAGGATGCGGAAGGAATCTTGTTACCTCATAACGACGCGCTGGTCATCACAGCCGAAGTGGCAGGTTTTGATGTGAAAAGAATATTCATCGACACCGGGAGCTCGGTCGACGTAATGTTTTATGATTGTTTCGCCCAAATCAACAAACACCTGAATCTGGAGTTGAAACCAGTCGCGACAGCTTTATATGGATTCAACGGTGAAGAGGTAATGCATATGGGCGAAGTGAGCCTGACCGTAGCATTGGGGACGGGCGACTCGAGGAAAGTGAGAATGATCAGGTTTGTGGTGGTCGGAGCAGAATCGTCTTATAATATCATTTTGGGGCGAACGGGTCTGAATGCGTTCCAGGCGGTCGTGTCTACTTACCACATGACGATCAAATATCCTGTGGGGGAAAAGGTGGGCGAGATTGCAGGGGACCAGCTCACATCGAGGAGTTGCTATCAGACCACAGTCAGTAACAACAAACATATGGCGGAAAGGCAGTCGAAAGGTAAGGAAGTGAGGCCTGATCGACCGGGAGGGTCGCGAATAAAAGAGGAGAGAGGAGGACAAGGCAAAGGGAAGGAGAAGATAGACATACAGCCCGGAGAGAAGATTGAGGAAATCCAAATGGTGCAGGGATGCGATGACCGAAAATTCAGAATTGGGAAAGATTTGGGTGAGCCAATCAGGTCGAAGTTGATCAATTTGATAAGGGAATTCACGGACGTCTTCGCGTATACAACGGATGAATTAACGGGGATCGAGGCCAGGGTGATCGAGCACAGACTTAATATTGATCTCAGTGTGAGACCAGTGAAGCAAAAGAGAAGGCATCATGGAGCAGAAATGGACAAAATCATCGAGCAGGAGGTCGACAAGCTGATGAACGCTGGGCACATCCGGAAGATTCAATTCCCCGAGTGGTTATCTAACACTGTAATGGTGTCCAAAGCGGGAGGAAAGTGGAGAATGTGCATTGATTTTCGTGACCTGAATAAGGCTTGCCCAAAAGATCTATACCCGCTACCAAGGATCGACCAGCTGGTAGACTCTACAGCGGGATGCGAATTGCTAAGCTTGATGGACGCCTCGCAGGGGTATCATCAGATTCCCCTAGCGAAAGAAGATTGGAAAAGAGTGAGCTTCATAACCAGCAAAGGCACCTATTGCTATGTAGTCATGCCGTTTGGGCTAAAGAATGCGGGAGCCACCTATCAGCGATTGGTCGACCAAATTTTCAAGGATCAACTGGGGAGAAATATGGAGGTGTACGTGGATGACATGCTGGTGAAGAGTAAGATGGAGGCAGACC
>CACSLK010000984.1:20787292-20800404 GCA_902706635.1 Striga hermonthica
AAAAAAAAAAAAAAAAAAAAAACTAATAATTTCAGTTCAAATTTTTTTATCTCGGTTCAATTGCCTTTTTTTACTTTTAACAACTCGATTATGCCAGTTCGATATCGGATATTTTTTATTTAGGCTACCGAACTATGTAAAAACAAATTATTAATTTTATTAATATTTTTTTATGTTATCAATTTTCAGTCACAAAAAATGAAAAATACTAAACAATAAATTGAAATATTAAAATATTATTAATAGTTTGATTAATTACAAATTCACTCATGAACTAAATTGTAATTTTCAAAAATTGTTGAAATTGCACCTATGCCCATAAGAGTTATCAAATTTACAAAAAGAAGTCCCTACCATAAATCTGAAAACACGCTCTTGCCCTTTCATCTCGGTCGCCGTCGGGGACCTCACCCTGCGGCCACCGGAGGACCTTCACTATCCGAAGACCACCTTTCCGATGCCAGACGCCTCCATCATCGGAGACTTGGGGCTGCTAGCCGTTAATATCACCGTAGCGCTCGACGGTACTATTTCAGCGCCAGATATGGTGTTAACGGCGACGGGACGGCCGGGAAGACGACGACGACGAGATGATACTTCGGCGGGCTGAGACCTGGTGTATGCGGTGGTCCGTCTAGGGTCCAACGGAGGACGGTTGTTTTGTCAATTTTTCTGGCGGAGGCCAAGGGACGAGATGGCGGAGGCTCCGGCGGCGAACTGGTGGTCCAATGTATGTGTCGTTTGGTGTGTGCAGTGTGTGATGTGTGTGTCTGTACGCAGACTGTGTGTGTGCGCGAGTGTATGTGTTTTGAACACGTGTGTGAGAGAGGTGAAAGGGTGTGTGGGGCTGGGAGGGAGAAGGTGACGTGAGAGTTGTTTGGGGTGGGTCCCATTGGCAAGTGCCATGTGATAAATGACATATTTGTCCTTAATAATAATCAAATACATATATTTGACCCTAATATATTCATTTATTTACAATAATACCATCCATATTTGACTGTCATTATTAATATTTGACTTGATCATGGCTATTAACTTGATAGATCTAGTGGTCTACAATCATTCTTATTTTTTTCACTATCTATCTTTTTCATATGATCCCTTATATGTATTATTTGGAGGTATATATACATATGTTTGGTTTTGCCAAAATAAAATGCTACATTGCATGTCGATTCAACATATTTTTTGAACAAAAAAAAAGGTTCATGAAAACGTTGCAACGACAAGCATTTAGGTATGTAGATTATATAGAATGTGATTGAATATGGATTTGATATGGTTTTGATGGATTTTTTCGTTAATCACAATAATTATTAAAAGAGGAATTTACACCTCATACAATCAAATATATTTTATATTACATATTTACACCCAATTAATATTTATGTGCAAAGATACAAAATCACCCCAACATATTTACACATATATACTAGATTTTATAAGCTTATTAATTACAATTTAAATATGGGAATTGAATCAATTATGGATCAATTGAGGTAATTAATCCTTAATATCAAGGGGTTCCCTCTCATTATTTTCCTCAATCCAGAATTCCCTCCCATTCTTCTCCTCGATCGCCACCTCAATACGGCCAGCGCAAACCACCACTGCCAACGACGACCCCATCATCACCTCCGTCGTCGATCGGACGACGAACTGGGCAATAAACCCTAGCTACTAATTCATCCACTTATTTCCCGTCGTCTCTGTAGAGATAATGGATGCGCACGACGAAGTTGAGGAGGGAGGAATCGGAGGCGTCCATGGCGGCAGGTGATAACGATCGGAGATGGATTTTCCATTCTCTATCTTCGTCAGCCATATTTTTGTTTTTCTATATTCCATTCACACGGGTTGGAATGGCATATGAATGATCCAGTGCATCCCAAGCCCAAACCATTTGGAAGAGATTCATGATGTCCTTAATTTCCACCGACGTCCTCGTCGAGGGTTGCGGCCTCGCCATGGTTGCGGGAGATGGTTGGTTGGTTGCAGGAAAATTGATGTCTGGTTTGATTTTTTCATTCTACAAATTAGTTTATCATCACTATTTTTGGGATCTTTGAGGATCTCGTTATGTACAAATCACGAATTCAATAGCAAAACGTAAACCTATGCGCAACGGATCTAAAGGGTTGCGTAAAGAACTTACGGTTTAAAATTTATGGTGATCAGGCTGATCTTCTAGATAGTCATACACAGTACACCAATGAATCAGATCACACAAATGGTTGACCGCAAATCACGTCTTGGGATTGCACGAACAAGATCAGATAAAAAATTGAATCAAACGGGTGCAAACGGATGAAACAGAACTTGCATTCTGGGAGCTTACGATGGCACGTGCGGGCGCGTGAGGCGGCGTACGGCGGAGATCTCGGCGGCGATGGAAAGCTGACGTTGAGATGGTCATCTGGGTGTGCTTCCCACCTTGATCGGACCTTCGGTTAGATCTGTACAAAAACATATATTTCATCTCGGTTTACTTACAGATCTTCTACTGTATTACTCAATACACCCTTCTTCAACTTTTACCAGTGGAGCAACAAGAAGAAGACAAAGCTCGAATAAGAACTAAGAGAGAGAGAGGGGCGGCGTGATTGGCGCGTGTTTTTTAGAGACTTCTTATCTTCCCATGAGCTTAATGATGTATATATAGAGCTACAGTAGGAACTCTTATGAGATTAGGAGAAAGACTCCTTAATTAATTAAAATACTTATGGGTCAGCCCATTTATTTTAATTAACTAAATAATATTAATGGTCCACCAACATAATATTATTACACTCTCTTTTCCTAGCCCAATTTACAATTGAAACTTCAATAATAATTACTCAATTTATCTCCCCATGTTTAAGATATAATGTCCATTAATTAATTCGATCACTGACAATCAAGAATTAATTAATTTATTATTATTTCACCAACAAGCTAGTGCTCGTTCATCACATTCATATTATGCCAGAATTTAATCCACCTGCAGAGTTTAGCATAACATTCCTTCATGAACTCATCCCGGGGACATCATCAAACTAACGCACATGGTGACCGTAAATATCCTAACAGCACATCCTACATGTAGCAATATTACCCAAGTCAGAGGGTCTATTGGCCTAGTTTACTAAGCCTCACCCATATGAATCAAAGTAATAAGTACTACACATATATGTCTGCTTTATATCTTACGGGTTAAGTGTACGTAGTAATTAACCGAGGCCTAGTTCGTTTACGACGATCAACACAAAACAAACTGCTCCTCTCTAGGATCTTGTTCAATACATAAATGTACCAGTGCAATTAATCAGTCAAGACAAGCTGTACCGTTGACACTACAACCGTTCACGATGGGGTGTTCATGTCCATCTGGGTTGTGAACCATTATTCTTGTTTCGCGAGTAACTGATAGTATGATCTTCGGTTCGCCCGATGACGACCCACACTATCTAATGCAAAACAACAGAACGTATAACTTGTTTAATCTAACATGTTTCTCATTCATAAAGGGTAAAAGTGTAATATCATTCAAAGCCAAGATTTCAGTATATAACACTAACAATCTCCCACTTATACTTAAAGCTTTCACTTTTACAAGTATAGTCCTATCAATCCGTTATTCTAAAAGATCTATGTCAATCCTATCGCCATGCACTTGACTCTCATTCCTATCACGTGTTTGATGAATATCTTCTCCGGCAAACTCTTCGTGAAGGGATCAGCTAGGTTGTCCTCAGATGCAATCTTGGCAACACCAACGTCTCCTCTACCAACTATCTCTCAAATCATATAGTACTTGCGCTCTATGTGTTTGCTTGCTCTGTGGGCTCGTGGTTCCCTAGAGTTTGCTACTGCTCCTATCACAATACAAAGTGATACCATGTGGCAAACTCGGAATCACTTATAAGTCCACTAAAAAGTTTATGAGCCAAACTGCCTCTTTCGCTGCCTCTGAGGCTGCTATGTACTCGCCTTCCATGGTGGAGTCTGCCACGCATTTCTGCTTAGCACTCCTCCATGAATGGCTCCACCTCCAAAGGTAAACACATAACCAGAGGTTGACATAATTTTGTGCCTATCTGACTGGAAATCAGAATCACTGTAACCCAGAGGTAACAAACTGTCTGCACGGTAAACTATCATGTACTTCTTAGTCTTTCTCAAGTATTGAGTATATGCTTCACCGCAAGCCAATGTTGCCTACCCAGATTACTTTGGTATCTAGCTACTAAGCCAACGACGTAGCTGATATCCGACTTGGTGCATAGCATTGCATACATAAGACTTCCTACTGTCGATGCATAAGGAACTATCTTCATGTCCTCAATCTCTTGAGACGTCTTAGGAGATATCTCCTTATAGAGAGAGATTCCTTTCCTGAAAGGTAAGGTACCCTTCTTAGAATCCAGCATACTGAACCTAGCCAAGACAGTATCTATGTATGAAGACTGGGATAAGCAAAACATTCTCTTCTTACGGTCTCAAACGACCCTAATACAAAGAATGTGTTCTGCTTCTCCTAAGTCCTTCATATCAAACTGCTTAGATAACCACATCTTTATGTCTGACAACTCCTTCTTACTGTTTCCAATAAGAAGTTTGTCATCTACGTACAACACAAGAAAACACCACCATGCTCCCACTGATTTTCTTGTACACGCAGTGCTCATCCGAACATTGAGTGAACCCGTACGACTGGATCACCTCATCGAACTGAATGTTCGAAGATCTCGAAGCTTGCTTCAGTCCATAAATAGACCGATTAAGCTTACACACTAGATGCTCATGACCTTTAGCAATAAATCCCTCTGGTTGTTGCATATAGATGTCTTCCTGAATGTTCCCATTGAAGAAAGACATCTTGAAATCCATCTGCCAGACCTCATAATCCTTATGAGCGGCTACAACCAAGAGTATCCGAATGGACTTAAGCATAGCTACTGGCGAAAAGGTCTTATCATAATCTATACCCTCAATCTGGGTATAACCTTTTGCAAACATGCCTAAATTTGAAGGTTTGCACCTCTCCATCCGATCCTCCCATTCTCTTGTAGATCCACTTGGATCCAATGGTTCGTACCCCATCAGGTGGTTCTACAAGATCTTAGACCTGATTAGAGTCTATTGGCCCCATTTCAGCATTCATTGCAACATTCCATGAATCTACATGTTTATCTTGGAGTGCCTCGTTGTAGGTTCTTGGGTCCAATTCTAGGTTTCCTGTAACTGAGCCCTTAGACTCTCCAAGTCCTATCCAGAGGTCAGGTAATTGAGAAACCCTTTCACTACGACGATGTATTGTCTGCACATGTACACACTCACTGTTACGTGTTGCAGTATTATGTGATGTATCTACTTGCGCACTCTGTGGGGAACTATCGACTTCACCCCTTTGCTGGAACACGCCGACGAGGCGGTCCTACCCACGGATCGATATCGGATACCAAACATGTACATACATGATTTCGAATAAACCTAAGCATGCTCCTAAAGGACGAACAGAGATATACCTTTCTTGAAGGCTTCGATTCGATCTGAGCGATCTTCTAGTCTGTGTCCCGACCACGTTTGGACGCCGGATGGACGACGATCCTCCAAACGGTTGAAAGGAGCGGATTGCCTTTGTTCTTCTCTGAACCCCTCATGTTTCCTTCTTCCTTCTCCCACGTTGGTGTGGTGGCTGAAGACGTGAACTGATCTCTTAGGGTTTCAGAACGTGGGCTTATCCCTCCTTTTATAGAGTCCTTGGGCCAGACTAGGGATCTCTTAGAAGGTATAGGGTTTGGGCTTCCTACAGGCCCAAATTCTTATGTTCAGCCCAGAACACAATTTGGCCTGTAAATATTAACTCATTCCACTAGAGAATTAATATTGCACTCCCATCCTATCCCGAAATGAATCAGGGCTTCTATTAGACTCAATATAATTCTCCGTGTTTAAGATATCGCACATCCATTAATTATTAAAGCTTCTGACTGCTTAAGTAGTACCACTCAACCTTATTATCGTACGGATAAAATCCACCTGCAGGGTTTATACAATAATCCTTACTAGTTCCTTAAGGGGACATCATCAACCTGGATGTCCAGGACACGGTGCCCTAATGCCAATAAATAGATATCATGCAGATAATGTTTTTACCCAAGATACAGAGCATATTGAACCAATACTTGGCTCTCACCCATGGTAAATCAAAGTAACAAGCAAACATCCCACATATCTAAGTATCACAATTAGGGTTAAGAATTAGTAGAGTCACCGAGACCTAGGTTCTTCATGATAGTCAGAACTGAAGAACACGTCTCAACTGTGATCCATTCAATGCGACGCAGCGCACTAGTATAAACCAATAGCCAAGACAAGCTATATCCAGTTTATACTACAACCTAAACCGATAGTCATGTCCATAACTATCTCAGTTGTGAATACAGTTTATATCTTATAAGGGACCGACAATGTAATCTTCTGTGTGACTACTAACACACCACATTGTCTACAATATAAGATAATTGGACATTTAGCATACAAGCAATCATAAAGAATGCAACAATGTGAAAACATTTATTTCAGCCAAATGGGAAATCGAATAAATACAATCCAAAAGCTCACATAAAAGTTTGCTTTACTGTATACCGCAACAATCTCCCACTTATACTAAAGCTAAACTTTTAGTATATATAAACACATGCCATAACAATTCTCCCACTTATACTCAAAGTCTAGCTGCAACACATCGTAAACCAAGACCCTCTACGTGTTTCTCGAAGACATTGACAGTCAGAGTCTTCGTGAAAGGATCAGCTAGATTATCCAATGATGCTATCTTCGTCACAACCACATCTCCTCGTTTTACGATCTCTCGTATAAGGTGGTACTTTCTCTCGATGTGTTTACTGGCCTTATGTGCTCGGGGTTCTCTCGAGTTTGCGACTGCACCAGCGTTGTCACAATAAATTGTGTTACACTTAGACACACTCAAAGATACCCCTAAGTCCAGTAAGAAGCTCCTGAGCCAAACAGCCTCCTTAGTTGCTTCTGAAGCAGCAACGTATTCGGCTTCCATGGTAGAATCTGCGATGCATTTCTGCTTCACACTCCTCCATGAGATCACTCCGCCTCCCATCATAAACACATAACCCGAGGTCGACTTTCTCTTATCTCGATCAGCTTGGAAATCAGAATCTGTGTAACCCAAAGGAGTTAGACCGTCTGACTGGTAAACAAGCATATAATCTCGAGTTCTTTTCAGATACTTGAGAATATGCTTTACCGCAGTCCAGTGTCCTTGACCAGGATTAGACTGATATCTCGCAACCATGCCAACCGCATAGCAAATATCAGGTCTCGTGCACAGCATGGCATACATAAGGCTTCCTATAGCCGAAGCATAAGGAACCTTAGCCATTTCCTCTATCTCCTTTTGTGTCTTCGGACACATATCCTTAGATAGAGGAACTCCATGCTGAAAAGGTAGCAACCCTTTCTTGGAGTTCTGCATGCTGAAACGAGCAATCACAGTATCAATGTAAGCAGCTTGAGATAGACACAACATTATTTTCTTCCTGTCACGAATGACCTTGATTCCAAGAATGTACGATGCCTCACCCAAGTCCTTCATTTGAAACTGTTCTGAAAGCCATACCTTTACGTCTGACAAAATCTTGACATCCTTGCCGATGAGAAGAATATCATCTACGTATAGTACCAAGAATACCACTACGTTTCCGTTGCTCTTTTTGTACACACAACTTTCGTCTTGACATTGATCAAATCCATAGGACTTGATCACCTCGTCAAAACGAATATTCCAAGACTTAGAAGCTTGTTTTAGTCCATAAAGAGACTTCTTTAGCTTCCATACTCGATGCTCTTGGCCTTTCTTCACATAACCCTCGGGTTGCTGCATATAGATGTCTTCATCCAAGTTTCTGTTAAGGAAAGCAGTCTTGACATCCATTTGCCAAACCTCATAGTCCATGTGACTTGCTATGGATAAGAGAATCCGGATCGACTTAAGCATGGCTACTGGTGAGAAGATCTCATCATAATCGATTCCCTCTTTCTGAGTGAAACCCTTCGCAACCAGCCGTGCTTTGAAGGAAATAACCTTCCCGTCAGATCCTCTCTTACGCCTATAGACCCATTTGCACCCAATGGCTTTCTTGCCTTCAGGAAGGTCCCTAAGGTCGTAGACATCCATAGCATCTATAGATTCAATCTCAGAATCCATAGATTTCTTCCATGATTCTGCATCTACGTCTTGGATTGCCTCATTGTAGATCCAGGGATCACTATCATGCTCGTCACTTGGGATGAAGTCTGAGGACTCTCCCACAAACATGAAACGATCGGGCTGACGAACAACCCTCCAACTACGACGAGGCAATTCAGGTGTAAATACATTAGAGTCAACACGTTGTGCAGTCTCTTGTGGTATATCCTCTTGCACACTCGGTATGCCATTGTCTGCCCTCAACTCTTTGAGAATAATCTCACTATTGGACTTATGCTCACTCATATAGTCATCCTCTAAAAATCGGGCATTGGTGCTAACCACTACCCTCTGATCTTTAGGACTATAAAAGTAACAGCCTCTCGTTCCCTTTGGGTAACCTACAAACAGCCGTACTTCTGTTCTAGGTGCCAACTTATCAGCTTCTTTATCCAACACATGTGCTGGGCAGCCCCAAATCCGAATGTGGTTTAAACTGGGCTTGCGCCCGGACCACAATTCTATTGGAGTTTTCGGAACTGATTTAGAAGGTACAAAGTTAAGAAGGTACGCCGCCGTTTCCAAGGCATATGTAATATCCCGATATTTTATCGGTATAACTTATGTTTTAATTCCGATATAATAACGTTATCGTTTATTATTTTCGGAATTAATTATTGCAGTCGAGATTACCGAAATCTATTTTCGACGTACCGTTTACGTTCGAAATAATTTTGGTAATTAAGTATTATGTTTAATTAAATTATTAAGCATAAGTTAAGGGATTAATTATCATTAATCTTGTAATTAGCCCTAATAGCCGTGAGATATAAAGCAATATTGGTCTCAATTTTTACTAAAGCCGTAGGGAATGAAGGACTTAGTTCCAATTTCATTTTTTTCACCAAAGCCGTGAACATCCTTAGCAATAGGGAAGATAAGTTTTCTCCCTTTCAAGACACGCCACTTGTCAATTAAAGAGGGTGATTAGTCATCTAATGGCTCATGAAATTCCAACAAGTGTTAAGGCCTTAAGAGGCCACACCACACCCATGTCATCACCATCCCTCCCCCATCGTCACTATATATAAGCTTTAGAAGACAAATTTTTCCCCCACTTTTTCCTAAAGACTTATTCAGCATACTACCCTCTAATCTATTGCATACCATCAGCAAGTAAGAAGGCCAAGTTCTCCCTACACCAAGCATGGCCAGTGACGGATATACGCACCGCACGTACGCACGGTTCACCGGAGGCTTCGTTCAGCTTGTAATTCCTTTGCGCACTTGAGAAGGTAAAGTGTTATTGACACCTTTTTCATGTTAATAGGTCTATTTAAGGGTGAATGGTTCGGTACATAGGCAAGGATTTCTTAGTTATGTCATAAGAGGCTCGGTTTAGGCCATTTAGGCCAAGACTGAATTACGTTCATTTCAGTCCGACAAATTCCGAGCATTTATCGTTCATTTAGCCTTTATTATGTGTATCATATTCAGTCAAGTGCGTTTTGTCGAGTAAAGTTGAGGTTCGGTCGATAAATTGGCTTGAAGCCAAAGACCGCACGCGGAGTGCGTGTCAACGGCCGTACCACGTTATCTTTGCCGATGATTGAGTTTGTTCGAGCAGTTCAGGTTTAAATGATCCAGTTAAGTCCTATTACGTTCAGTTGTGTTAGGTTGTTCAAGAGTTTTTCATGTTTATTGAGGAAATGGCCGTAGGCCGTAGGCCTCGCACGTAGCGAGCCTACAGCGGCCGTGGGTTAAGTCCAGCAGGAAAATTCAGCAATTTCTTTATAAATTCAGTTTATTGTTCATGTTAAGTCATAAAATGTTAAATGAAGTCAGTTCGGTCGGAGAAGTTTGCCGGACGGCCGGCAAGGGCCGGCCGTGGTCGCGCTGCCGCACACAGTGGCAGCAGCGCATCGGCCAGCGTTCAGCGCGACAGGCAGCGCGCGCAAGCGAAGCTGCGTGCGTGAGGCCTGTGTGATGACGGATCGATCTTTTGCCTATACTTGGGTTGCGAATAAACGACGCACTGTGGCCTTCGTTTATCCCCGATAGGTGTATCTAGCAGACGCACTCAGAACCTTCTTCTAGACACTGTGACTTTGAGACGCACTATTGGCCTTCTCTCCGACACTGTATGTAAAGACGCACTAATGGCCTTCTTTATCACACGTTAAGAACATAAAGTTCCCCCTCAAGATTGGCTCACCAATTCAATACTTCATTCCACTTTTTTTAAAATATGATGAGGTACATGGGGTATTTTTAGATACCAACTATCTCTAGATCTAATCTTACTAGGAAACTAATTAAATAATTAAATATTAAATCCTAAGTCTAGAAAGCAAGAAAATCCAAAACCTACCAAATAACTATTTGCTTGGCTTGCACACCAAGCAAATCTAGAAGCTCCCTAAAAATTAAACCTTCGGCCGCCTTTGGAACGCCGCCTCACTTGCGCGCGCGATCGCGAGTCCTAGTCCTCGGCGGACTCGGCGTCTCGCGCGCGGGCACCATACGCGCGCGCTGTCGCGCGCGCTTCCTCGTTGCCGCGTCCCGCCTTCGCGTGCGCCCCCGCGTCCAGCACTCCTACGCCCCCTAGGATTGGGTCGTTCGCGCTTGTCGCGTACTCGCGCGCTACCGCGCGCCTATTGCCGCTGCTACCAGCTGATGACGGATCGGGTGTTTGTGTCCTCGTCTTGTCTCGATCACGGCTTCGCCACGGCCTTGCTCTCGACGATAGGTGTGATCGACTCGGTTATTAGCCTAACTCTCTCACGATACTTGAGTTCACTTGGTTATTAGCCTCGTTTCACTCGCGAAATAGATCGGGTCTTAGCCTCTCTAAATCGTTGAACTGGTTCGGGTCTTAGCCTCACCAATTCGATTTGTATGATCGAATCTCACGACTCTCAACACACGGTTTGAACTAACGTTCTTTTCTATTCCATTCCAAGACTCTTAAAAACAATGGGGGATGCTCCCTATTTATAGATCCTAACTATGACTAATTCTAATCTACCTAGGAAACATATTAAAGCAATAAAATATTAAATAACCTATACATTCTAGATATTATTGTGCAAGAAGGAAACTAAATATCTAAAGTCCTAAATTGACTAGATCTTGATTTTTCTTGGCTTGCACTCCAAACAAATCCACATCACACGCCCAAGTACTTCGGTCGACTTACTCTTCACGCGTCGCACGCGTTGCGCACGCCGCCTCGCATTCCTCGTCGCGCACGGACACTTGCGCCGTGTCCCGCACGCCAGCGTCCGCCGACCCCGTCTCGCCTAATCCTTCCACGCATAGGCTTTGCGCGTCCGTCGCCCAATCGCGCGCCCAGCTGCCGCCGCCTTCCTCATGCGCGTGTACGTCCCGCTCTCCTAGTCCCGCGCGGACTGGGCCTTGTCCGTCCGCGCACGCGTCGTCCATCGCGCACTCCCGCTGGCCGCTGACTTCTCCCCGCGCGTGCACCCCCTCGCTCGACACTCCTAAGCCCACCAGGTTTAGGCCTCGCGCATGTGCGCCCCACTCGCGCGCTCCCGCCCGTGCGTCCTCGCTATCGGCCCGTTCGCGCGCGTCCTCGCCAATTGCGCGGTTGCTGGCCACGCTCGATGCTCCCGCATCCTTCCCGCGCTCGCCTGCCCGCTCGCGCGTACCATCGACGCCCGTGCCCCGATCGCCTATCGCGCACCCGCGTACACCCGCGGTTCCTCGCGTTTCGCCGACCCCCGCAGCCTGCCTTCTTCCTGCGCAAGGTCGCGCGTCACTTGCGTCCAACATCTCCGCGCCCCGGCCCTTTGACCTTTTGCGCGCATCACCGCACGATGCGCGCCATACGCCCGATAGCCGGTCCTCATCGATCCCTTTGTCTCCTGACGGCCATGGGTCCCAACCCTCCAACCCCATGCTGTCACTTGCACGCCATATCCAGCCATCTTCCATACCTAGCCTTCCCCGCCTTTCGAACTCCGTGTGCCACGCCCGTTTCTTCCTTGTGCACGGCCCACAACATCGGCTCGCCTTTTGCGCCCTTGTTTTGCGTCGTCTTTTGGCCCGACACTTCTTAACCTTCAACTCGGCCTGTGGACCACAACCTCTTGGCCAATCTCGTATACATGATGGCCGGTATATTGGACTTGTTGGCTCTTCCAGCATATTTTCCATCCATACGGCGAGACCATCGTCACCTTCTTCGTCGGACTCGCCGGGGTTGATGATCACTTCCGTATCATTCCCCTCCTCTTCAAGAATTTCCTTGTCCTCAAGGATTAGAAAATTAAGCGCACCATCATCTTCACGGTTTAGAACTTCACCCATCATTGCTCCTTGCCCTTCTACGAGTTGTCGCTCGTATTCTTCTCGGTTTCTTCGTTCATGGAGCTCGTCTAGATATGTGCTCTCCCATGGTGTAAGTTCTCTCTCCATACTCTCCAACAATTCGAGATCTTCCCAATCCATCTCGTCCATTGGCACATAAGACTTTTTTTTTTTTTTTTTTTTTGACTCTATAAAAATCGAAAAATTAAATGAAAAATTCGAACAAGAGTTCGAAAATTTCAACGCAAAAAAAAAGAAAATTCGGCCCCTTCAATCAAAAGGTAATAACCGAAAAAATCAAACAAAAGGACTAGATGACACTTTTTTTTTTTTTTTTTGACTCACGAAATTTCGAAAAATTTCGAACAAAAGACACAAAAAAATCGAACAAAAAAAAGAAAAAAGAATGGTATAGGAAAAGTTCACGAACACAAATCAATCACTCTCAATGAAAGCACCAATAATGACGGATCGGGTGTTCGTGTCCTCGTCTTGTCTCGATCACGGCTTCGCCACGGCCTTGCTCTCGACGATAGGTGTGATCGACTCGGTTATTAGCCTAACTCTC
>CACSLK010000984.1:20808050-20820266 GCA_902706635.1 Striga hermonthica
AGCCACTTGGTTCCTTAGCCATTCCCACCAGGTTCTAACCCTTCTATAAGCATCCCAAAACCTCTGATAGCGCTTCCTTTCGGGGCGTGGTCCCGCCCGCGCACGTCTACGCCAATGCGCGTGTTTGCGCCCTTCCTTGCGGTCGTCCCACGTGCGCGCTGTCCACCCAACATCCTCCCCTCGCGCACCGCTCGTCTCCTCCGTCAAGTGAACGCCCAAGGCCTTAGCCTCCAAGCGTCGTTCGTGTTGCTTCCTCGTGCACGCCTTGCACCAGTCGACCGCGTCACCCGAACCTTCAAGTCTCACTCTCTTGAGCTTCTTGCTCGACCTCCTATGCCATAGTGCACGTCGACACCCTCGTATACGGGCTCGTGCACGTCGCTAAGGCCATGCATGCGTAGTTTTGGCCCTTTTTTCGGCCTTCTCGAGCCTTCTCGGCTCTTGGACCTTCTTGTTGTCGGGGCTCGAAACCCACTTCCGTATCACGGGCGCTGCCCGCACGCTGGCGGAAGCTGCGGGCGCTGCGGTAGGCCGCTGGGCGCTGACTGCATACCGCAGGCCCGGCAGACGGCCGTAAAATGGTTTGGCTCGACCGTTTTCAAATTTTACTCGAGGGGTCAAGCTTATTGATACGTTCCCTAAAAATCTACTTGAATCCATTTTCTTTTTTTTTTTATCGACAAAACCCGTGCTCAAAACCAAATTCAAATGGTTTGGGCACGTATTTTTTTGGCCCGAATATATCTTGTCTTTACCACGAATCTTTTTCCTTTCTTAACATTAACACTAATTGTTAGTTTTTCCAACAGTTGCGGGTTTTTTAATTAGTTTTATGCCACATAGAGGAAATAGATTAATCCGTACACGATATATAACACCCAGAAAAACATATTTTCACCAAGTTTCAGCATTAATACTTCAGTTTAACTCAACCAATCAATTTTTTCGAAAAGACGACGAAAATCCAAACTTACTAGTTCATCGGGCAAACTTTCGAATTTTTCAACGAATTTTGGACACAACACAAATATCATCAAATTACTGACCCTCACCAAATTTCACAGAAAAATACCAAGTACTCAATTTTTAATGATTTTTCCAAGTTTCTGGTCAGATTTTCAAATTAACAATTGACATAGCTACAGACCTTATTTTGACTTGAAATGTTTACACAACCTATATCATCATCAGAGGGTCATACAGTTAAATTTTCGCAGCAATCGGACGAGTATACGATTTTAGGCGATTTTTCAAATATTCAGCAGCATTACTCGATTCAAAAACGCATAACTAACAAATTAATCAACAATTTCGTCTAAGGCCTTCATCATAAGGCCAAAGACTTCAAATGTTCCAGTAAATCCACAGCCCTTCCACGATTTAACGCATATATCATATAAATCGCACGTAATGAACATAACACGCAATTAACTCAATCGAATATAAACCCTAGCATGAAATCCAATTAATTTCAGCAGCTATATATCACAATCATATATAAATAAGGGGGGTTTATATAGCCTGGTACCGTTCTCGGAAACGTCGAACAAAACGAGAGATCGAACGGGGCTAAGGAGCAGCGACGGGCGATCGACTGGGCTCGGCAGTTTGCGCGTAGCTCGCCCGGGTGGTCGTCGCGTGTCTGCTGAGCGCTGGACGTCCTCGGATCGATCGAACAGCAGCCTGGGACGATCCATCACACGCGTACGGCTGGGAGGACGATCGTCGGGTATGCGCGAGGGGAAGCGGCGACGGGCGATCGCGGGCAGCGGACGACACGCGATGGACGATCGGACGGGGACGGCGATGGAACCGGTCGACTGGGCAGCGATCGCGTTGGCCAACGGACGGCCGGCGATGGCTGGTGGTGATCGGCTGGATAGAAAAACCGAGAGGGAGAGAAACCGAGAGAGTAGAGAGGGTTTGCGTGGGTGAAGGGAAAAGAGAAAAAGATGTTGCGTATAAAAAGGCTAAGGGATTCTCTTCCCATACATATAATATTAGGTCAAACCTAATGACTTAGCCAACAAGTAAACCAAGGAGGAGAGAGAGGGGGGAAAGGGCCGCGGGTCGGTTCACTTATGGCTCGACTTAAATAATAACCGGGCTCAATTCCACGCAAATTAAAAATGAAAAAAAAAATAAATTAAAATATTAATAATAATAATTGATTAAAGCATTATAACACACATTTAATATTTATGATATACATATTAGGCACATTTAATCACTTAGACAATTTTACACATTATTAATACTAACAATAATAATAATAGCAACAACAATAATAATAATAATAATAATAATATCAATATTAATAACAATAACATCCAATTATTCATAAATAAACGGGGCGTCACATGATGATTATTGATTTATATCCATACTGCGACCATACCATCTTTACGTGCTATTATGTGCATAGTAGTGAGTACTACTTTATCATTTGTGCTCATTCCCACCTGCTCTTCACGGATACAGGTTAAGCAGTGGTCGGGTGACGGGACAAAGGGCTAGTGGTTGTCTATTTATTGTTTCGTTTTGCTTCCGCTTTAATAATATGGTTGTTATGAACCTTTCTATGTTTTGGACATGTGAAAACTGTTTTCGAACTATGCTATGTTTTGATGTTTGGGAATACTTTGGAAAATCCTTTTATGAACGTTGAATAATCATGGTGTTTGATTTATGAGGTTTCAATTGTTCATATTGGATATTATGTTGAGGTGTGAATCAGGTTAATGAAAACCTTGTGAAAATTGGGTTTATGAATCCCCGTGGGTCCAGATAAGACTTGGACTAAGTAAAATGTGTTGGTTAATGCCCTTGATTTGAAAATGAATTCGAAAAATTTGTTCTGATTTTTAGAAAGTCTGGAATTTCTTTCAAATCAAAGTGGGGTGTTACAACAAGTCTTTCCAGAGACGTTGCGTACATTTTCGTATTTGCCACTATTTACCGTTATTTTCCTCGATTTTTTTAAACGTGTACGATTTTGCTTCAAAATACGATGCAGCGATAAATATATGTTATCCACATCAAATAATGGTGTTGTGTTCGAAAACAAGTCTTTCCGGAGACATTTTGTACATTTTTGTACTTGCCTCTATTTACCCTTATTTTTCTCGACTTTTTTTAAACGTGTACGATTTTGTTTCCAAACAGGATGGGGCGATAAATATATGTTAACCACATCAAATAATAGTGACGTGTTCGAAAACAAGTCTTTCCGGATATGTTGCATACATTTTCGTACTTGCCCCCATTTACCCTTATTTTTCTCGACTTCTTTTAAATGTGTACAATTTTGTTTCAAAACACGATGGGGCGATAAATATATGTTATCCACATCAAATAATGGTGTCGTGTTCCAAAATATATCTTTCTGAGGACGTTGCTTACATTTTTCATACTTGCCCCCGTTTACCCTTATTTTCCTCGACTTTTTTAAACGTGTACAATTTTGCTTCAAAATACGATGGGGCGATAAATATATGTTATCCACATCAAATAATGGTGCCGTGTTCGAAAACAGGTCTTTCCGGAGAAATTGCGTACATTTTCGTACTTGCCCCTATTTACCCTTATTTTCTACGGCTTTTTTAAACGTGTACAATTTTGCTTCAAAATATGATGGGGCGATAAATATATGTTATCCACATCAAATAATGGTGACGTGTTCGAAAACAAGTCTTTCCGGAGACGTTGCGTACATTTCGTACTGCCCTTATTTACCCTTATTTTCCTCGACTTTTTTAAACGTGTACGAATTTTCTTCAAAACACGATGGGGCGATAACTATATGTTATCCACATCAAATAATGGTTTCGTGTTCGAAAACAAGTCTTTCTGGAGACGTTGCGTACATTTTTGTACTTGCCCCTATTTACCCTTATTTTTCTCGACTTTTTTAAACGTGTACAATTTTGCTTCCACACAGGATGGGGCGATAAATATATGTGATCCACATCAAATAATAGTGACGTGTTCGAAAACAAGCCTTTCCGGATATGTTGCGTACATTTTCGTACTTGCTCCCATTTACCCTTATTTTCCTCGATTTTTTTAAATGTGTACAATTTTCTTTCAAAACATGATGGAGAAATAAATATATGTTATCCACATCAAATAATGGTGTCGTGTTAAAAAACAAGTCATTATGGAGACGTTGCTTACATTTTTCATACTTGCTCCTATTTACCCTTATTTTCCTCGACTTTTTTAAACGTGTACAATTTTGTTTCAAAATTCGATGGGGCGATAAATATATGTTATCAACATCAAATAATGGTGTCGTGTTCGAAAACAAGTCTTTCTGGAGACGTTGCGTACATTTTCGTACTTACCCCCATTTTTCCTTATTTTCCTCGACTTTTTTAAACGTGTACGATTTTGCTTCCAAACAGGATGGGGAGATAAATATATGTTATCCACATCAAATAGTAATGACGTGTTCGAAAAGTAGTCTTTCCGGATACGTTGCGTATATTTTCGTACTTGCCCCCATTTACCCTTATTTTCCTCGGCTTTTTCAAATGTGTACAATTTTGTTTCAAAACACGAGGGGGCGATAAATATATGTTATCCACATCAAATAATGGTACCGTGTTCGAAAACAAGTCTTTCCGGAGCCATTGCGTACATTTTCGTACTTGCCCTTATTTACCCTTATTTTCCTCGACTTTTTTAAACGTGTACGATTTTGCTTCAAAACATGATGGGTCAATAAATATATGTTATCCACATCAAATAATGGTGCCGTGTTCGAAAACAGGTCTTTCCGGAGACATTGCGTACATTTTCGTACTTGCCCCTATTTACCCTTATTTTCTACTACTTTTTTAAACGTGTATAATTTTGCTTCAAAATACGATGGGGCGATAAATATATGTTATCCACATCAAATAATGGTGACGTGTTCAAAAATAAGTCTTTCCGGAGATGTTGCGTACATTTCGTACTGCCCTTATTTACCCTTATTTTCCTCGACTTTTTTAAACGTGTACGGATTTGCTTCAAAACGCAATGGGGCGATAACTATATGTTATCCACATCAAATAATGGTTTTGTGTTCGAAAACAAGTCTTTCCGGAGACGTTGCGTACATTTTTGTACTTGCCCCTATTTACCCTTATTTTTCTCGACTTTTTTAAACGTGTACGATTTTGCTTCCACACAGGATGGGGCGATAAATATATGTGATCCACATCAAATAATAGTGGCGTGTTCGAAAACAAGTCTTTCCGGATATGTTGCGTACATTTTCGTACTTGCTCCCATTTACCCTTATTTTCCTCGATTTTTTTAAAAGTGTACAATTTTCTTTCAAAACATGATGGAGCGATAAATATATGTTATCCACATCAAATAATGGTGTCGTGTTAAAAAACAAGTCATTATGGAGACGTTGCTTACATTTTTCATACTTGCTCCTATTTACCCTTATTTTCCTCGACTTTTTTAAACGTGTACAATTTTGTTTCAAAATACGATGGGGCGATAAATATATGTTATCCACATCAAATAATGGTGTCGTGTTCGAAATCAAGTCTTTCTGGAGACGTTGCGTACATCTTCGTACTTACCCCCATTTTCCCTTATTTTCCTCGACTTTTTTAAACGTGTACGATTTTGCTTCCAAACAGGATGGGGATATAAATATATGTTATCCACATCAAATAGTAATGACGTGTTCGAAAAGAAGTCTTTCCGGATACGTTGCGTATATTTTCGTACTTGCCCCCATTTACCCTTATTTTCCTCGGCTTTTTCAAATGTGTACAATTTTGTTTCAAAACACGAGGGGGCGATAAATATATGTTATCCACATCAAATAATGGTACCGTATTCGAAAACAAGTCTTTCCGGAGCCATTGCGTACATTTTCGTACTTGCGCCTATTTACCCTTATTTTCTACGACTTTTTTAAACGTGTATAATTTTGCTTCAAAATACAATGGGGCGATAAATATATGTTATCCACATCAAATAATGGTGACGTGTTTAAAAACAAGTCTTTCCGGAGACGTTGCGTACATTTCGTACTGCCCTTATTTACCCTTATTTTCCTCGACTTTTTTAAACGTGTATGGATTTGCTTCAAAACACGATGGGGCGATAACTATATGTTATCCACATCAAATAATGGTTTCGTGTTCGAAAACAAGTCTTTCCGGAGACGTTGCGTACATTTTTGTACTTGCCCCTATTTACCCTTATTTTTCTCGACTTTTTTAAACGTGTACGATTTTGCTTCCACACAGGATGGGGCGATAAATATATGTGATCCACATCAAATAATAGTGACGTGTTCGAAAACAAGTCTTTCCGGAGATGTTGCGTACATTTTCGTACTTGCTCCCACTTACCCTTATTTTTTTCGATTTTTTTAAATGTGTACAATTTTCTTTCAAAACATGATGGAGAGATAAGTATATGTTATCCACATCAAATAATGGTGTCGTGTTAAAAAACAAGTCATTATGGAGACGTTGCTTACATTTTTCATACTTGCTCCTATTTACCCTTATTTTCCTCGACTTTTTTAAACGTGTACAATTTTGTTTCAAAATACGATGGGGCGATAAATATGTTATCCACATCAAATAATGGTGTCGTGTTGGAAAACAAGTCTTTCTGGAGATGTTGCGTACATTTTCGTACTTACCCCCATTTTCCCTTATTTTCCTCGACTTTTTTGAACGTGTACGATTTTGCTTCCAAATAGGATGGGGAGATAAAAATATGTTATCCACATCAAATAGTAATGACTTGTTCGAAAAGAAGTCTTTCCGGATACGTTGCGTATATTTTCGTACTTGCCCCCATTTACCCCCATTTACCCTTATTTTCCTCGGCTTTTTCAAATGTGTACAATTTTGTTTCAAAACACGAGGGGGCGATAAATATATGTTATCCACATCAAATAATGGTACCGTGTTCGAAAACAAGTCTTTCCGGAGCCATTGCGTACATTTTCGTACATGCCCTTATTTACCCTTATTTTCCTCAACTTTTTTAAACATGTACGATTTTGCATCAAGACATGATGGGTCAATAAATATATGTTATCCACATCAAATTATGGTGTCGTGTTCGAAAACAAGTCTTTCTGGAGACATTGCGTACATTTTCGTACTTGCCCCTATTTACACTTATTTTCTACGACCTTTTTAATCGTGTACAATTTTGCTTCAAAATACGATGGAGCGATAAATATATGTTATCCACATCAAATAATGGTGCCGTGTTCGAAAAAAAGTCTTTCTGGAGACGTTGCATACATTTTCGTACTTACCTCCATTTACCCTTATTTTCCTCGACTTTTTAATTTATCCTTATTTTCCTAGACTTTTTTAACGTGTACGATTTTTCTTCAAAACACGATGGGGCGATAAATATATGTTATCCACATCAAATAATGGTGCCGTGTTCGAAAACAAGTCTTTCTGGAGACGTTGCGTACATTTTCGTACTTACCCCCATTTACCCTTATTTTCCTCGACTTTTTTAAACGTGTACGATTTTGCTTACAAACAGGATGGGGAGATAAATATATGTTAACCACATCAAAAAGTAGTGACGTGTTCGAAAGAAGTCTTTCCGGATACGTTGCGTACATTTTCGTACTTGCCCCTATTTACCCTTATTTTCCTCGACTTTTATAAATGTGTACAATTTTGTTTCAAAACACGACGGGGCGATAAATATATGTTATCCACATCAAATAATGGTACCGTGTTCGAAAACAAGTCATTCCAAAGCCATATCGTGCATTTTTGTACTTACCCTTATTTACCTTGTTTTCCTCGACTTTTTTAAACGTGTACGATTTTGCTTCAAAACATGATGGGTCAATAAATATATGTTATCCACATCAAATAATGGTGTCGTGCTCGAAAACAAGTCTTTCCGGAGACATTGCGTACATTTTCGTACTTGCCCCTATTTACCCTTATTTTCTACGACTTTTTTAAACGTGTACAATTTTGCTTCAAAATACGATGGGGCGATAAATATATGTTATCCACATCAAATAATGGTGCCGTGTTCGAAAACAAGTCTTTTTGGAGACGTTGCGTACATTTTCGTACTTACCCCCATTACCCTTATTTTCCTCGACTTTTTTATTTATCCTTATTTTCCTCGACTTTTTAAAACGTGCACGATTTTTCTTCAAAACACGATGGGGCGATAAATATATGTTATCTACATTAAATAATGATGTCGTGTTCGAAAACAAGTCTTTTCAGAGATGTTGCTTACATTTTTCGTACTTTCCCCCATTTACCCTTACTTCCTCGACTTTTTTAAACGTGTACAATTTTGCTTCAAAACTCCATGGGGCGATAAATATATAGTATCCACATCAAATAATGGTGCCGTTTTCGAAAACAATTCTTTCCGGAGACGTTGTGTACATTTTTGTACTTGCCCCTATTTACCCTTATTGTTCTCGACTTTTTTAAATGTGACCACATCAAATAATGGTGCCGTGTTCGAAAACAACTCTTTCTGAAGATGTTGCTTACATTTTTCGTACTTTCCCCCATTTAACCTTACTTTCCTCGACTTTTTTAAACGTGTACGATTTTGCTTCAAAACACAATGGAGCGATAAATATATGTTATCCACATCAAATAATGGTGCGGTTTTTTAAAAAAAGCCTTTCCGGAGACGTTGGGTACATTTTCGTACTTGCCCCCATTTACCCTTATTTTCCTCAAATTTTTTAAACGTGTACGATTTTTCTTCAAAACACGATTGGGCGATAAATATATGTTATCCACATCAAATAATAGTGGCGTGTTAAAAAACAAGTCTTTCCGGAGACGTTGCGTACATTTTCGTACTTGCCCCTATTTACCCTTATTTTCCTCGACTGTTTTAAACGTGTACGGATTTGCTTCAAAACACGATGGGGCGATAAATATATGTTATCCACATCAAATTATGGTGTCGTCTTCAAAAACAAGTCTTTCTGGAGACGTTGCTTACATTTTTCATAATTGCCCCCATTTACCCTTATTTTCCTCGAATTTTTTAAACGTGTACGATTTTGCTTCAAAACAAGATGGGGCGATAAATATATGTATCCACAACAAATAATGGTGCCGTGTTCGAAAACAAGTCTTTCCAGAGACGTTGCGTACAGTTTCGTACTTGCCCCCATTTACCCTTTTTTTCCTCGAATTTTTTAAACGTGTACGATTTTTCTTCAAAACACGATGGGGCGATAAATATATGCTATCCACATCAAATAATAGTGTCGTGTTCGAAAACAAGTCTTTCTGGAGACGTTGCGTACATTTTCGTACTTGGCTCTATTTACCTTTATTTTCCTCGACTTTTATAAACGTGTACGATTTTGCTTCAAAACACGATGGGGCATAAATATATGTTATCCACATCAAATAATCATGTCGTGTTAAAAAATATGTCTTTTCAGAGACGTTGCGTACATTTTTGTACTTGCCCCTATTTACCCTTGTTTTCTTTGGCTATATTAGACGTGTACGATTTTGCTTCAAAACACGATGAGGCGATAAATATATGTTATCCATATCAAATAATGGTGTCGTTTTCGAAAACAAGTCTTTTCAGAGACGTTGCGTACATTTTCGTACTTGCCCCTATTTACCCTTATTTTCCTCGACTTTTTTAAACCTGTACGATTTTGCTTCAAAACGCGATGGGGTGATAAATATATGTATCCACATCAAATAATGGTGCCGTGTTCGAAAACAAGTCTTTCCAGAGACGTTGCGTACATTTTCATACTTGCCCCCATTTACCCTTATTTTCATCGACTTTTTTAAACATGTACAATTTTTCTTCAAAACATGATGAGGCGATAAATATATGTTATCCACATCAAATAATAATGTTGTGTTCGCAAACAAGTCTTTCCGGAGACGTTTCTTACATTTTTCAAACTTGCCCCCATTTACCCTTGTTTTCCTCGAATTTTTTAAACGTGTTCAATTTTGCTTTGAAGGACGATGGGGCGATAAATATATGTTATCCACATCAAGTAATGGTGTCGTCTTCGAAAACAAGTCTTTCCGGAGACGTTGCGTACATTTTCGTACTTGCCCCTATTTACCCTTATTTTTCTCGACTTTTTTAAACGTGTGCGATATTGCTTCAAAATACGATGGGGCGATAAATATATGTATCCATATCAAATAATGGTGCCGTGTTCGTAAACAAGTCTTTCTAGAGACGTTGCGTACATTTTCGTACTTGCCCCCATTTACCCTTATTTTCATCGACTTTTTTAAACGTGTACGATTTTTCTTCAAAACATGATGAGTCGATAAATATATGTTATCCACATCAAATAATAATGTTGTGTTCGAAAACAAGTCTTTCCGGAGACGTTGCTTACATTTTTCTTACTTGCCCCCATTTACCCTTATTTTCCTCGACTTTTTTAAACGTGAACAATTTTGCTTCGAAACACGATGGGGCGATAAATATATGTTATTCACATCAAATAATGGTGTCGTGTTCGAAAACAAGTCTTTTCGGAGACGTTGCGTACATTTTCGTACTTGCTCCTATTTACCCTTATTTTCCTCGACTTTTATATACGTGTACGATTTTTTTTCAAAACACGATGGGGCGATAAATATATGTTATCTACATCAAATAATAGTGTAGTGTTCGAAAACAAGTTTTTCCGGAGACGTTGCGTACATTTTCGTACTTGCCCCCATTTATCTTATTTTTCTTGATTTGTTTAAACGTTTACGATTTTGCTTCAAAACACGATGGGGCGATAAATATATATTATCCACATCCAATATTGGTGTCGAGTTCGAAAACAAGTCTTTTCGGAGATGTTGCTTACATTTTTCATAATTTCCCCCATTTACCCTGATTTTACTCGATATTTTTAAACGTGCACAATTTTGCTTCGAAACACGATGGGGCGATAGATATATGTTATCCACATTAAATAATTGTGTCGTGTTCGAAAACAAGTCTTTCCGGAGACGTTGCGTACATTTTCGTACTTGCCGTTGTTTACTCTTATTTTCCTCGACTGTCTTAAATGTGTACGATTTTGCTTCAAAACACGATGGGGCAATAAATATATGTTATCCACATCAAATAATAGTGTCGTGTTCGAAAACAAGTCTTTTTGCAGAAGTTGCTTACACTTTTCATACTTGCCCCCATGTACCCTTATTTTCCTCAACTTTCTAAACGTGTACAATTTTGCTTCGAAACACGATGGGGCGATAAATATATGTAATCCACATCAAATAATGATGTCGTGTTCGAAAACAAGTCTTTTCAGAGACGTTGCTTACATTTTTAATACTTGCCCCCATTTACCCTTACTTTCCTCGAATTTTTTAAACGTGTACAATTTTGCTTCCAAACACGATGGGGCGATAAACATATGTTATCCACATCAAATAATGGTGTCGTGTTCTAAAACAAGTCTTTCCGGAGATGTTGCGTACATTTTCGTACTTGCCACTATTTACCCTTATTTTCCTCGACTTTTTTAAACGTGTACGATTTTGCTTCAAAACACGATGGGGCAATAAATATATGTTATCCACATCAAATAATGGTGCCGTGTTCGAAAACAAGTCTTTCTGGAGACGTTGCTTACATTTTTCATACTCTCCCCCATGTACCCTTATTTTCCTCGACTTTTTTAAACGAGTACAATTTTGCTTCGAAGGACGATGGGGTGATAAATATATGTTATCCACATCAAATAATGGTGTCGTGTTCAAAAATAAGTCGTTCCGGAGACGTTGCGTACATTTTTGTACTTGTCCCTATTTACCCTTATTTTCCTCGACTTTTTTAAACGTGTACGATTTTTCTTCAAAACACGATGGGGTAATAAATATAGAGGAAATAGTTATTTTTACCCCGTTCTGAAGTCATAATAAGTTTTTCACACCACCCAATAAAAAGCTAAGTTTTTCACCCCAAAATGTACGAAGACATATGCGATGAACTATGCGCTAAATAGGCGACAGGTATGAGCATGGGCGAGAAAATTATGAGTTAAAGTATGCGACTGTTCTACGATGAATATTCGGAGATTCGATGTACGATTCGGTCAATCGCGGACCGTCGCCCATTAAATAATTATTTTTGTTAGGCGAATGAACTGCGACTATTAGTCGTAAAAATTATTCTGCGACACAACTGCGACATACCAACATCGCATATTATTCGAAG
>CACSLK010000984.1:20878335-20890517 GCA_902706635.1 Striga hermonthica
TAGGAACGGGGCGATGGGTCGTGCGATGAATTCGAGATTTGGGACTCGTCTTTCGCTAGGCGTTTAGGTAGTGACGGGGATAGCGTTCTGGATTTCGGATCACGCTGTGGGATGGTTAGTCCTTGTTCTGCTGGTGATTTGTGCTGGGCGCGGTTACTCTGTTAGGGAATGATTGTGCTTGTTCGTTTAGTTTTATTAGTGTAGTTCTTCTTATTGTTGTGTTCGTTGTTATTTAGGATTGTGTTTTTCATTTGTGTTAGGATTGTGTTTTTGGTTTGGGAGGTTGGCCTCTGTTTTGTCCGAGTATTACCCTGTTGGGGTTGTTTCTTTCGCATTCTCCTATTGGAAGCTTTTAGAGTTTGTGGTTTATTGTGTTTGTTGTGTTTATAGGGCATTACCTTGTTAGGGTCGATTTTAGACAGTCTTTTGACCTATCATCCCAGTCTATTGAGTCGTTGGTTGTTGTATTTGGCTAGTGGTTGTACTTTTGCACCTTTTTGTGATTTTATATTATACCTACCGAAAAATGCTACAACTTATTGTGAGTGTTATGTACACCTTTATGTACAATATTATGTACATATAGCATTTCTCATACCTCTATCGTTTCCAAAAAAAAAAAAAAACTTGTAAGAGTCACTTACACCTGTTCAAATTTAGTCGCCCCGTGCATTGACAAGGCGGGTAAATTGGCCATTATATATATATATATATATATATATATATATATATATATATGGTTGGGTTCACATGAGAATGGTGTCTAGTGAAAGAAATAAGAATAAATATCAGCTATTGGATCTGACAATCTAACGGTTGACAAAGCAGCTGTAATTATAACATTAGTAAAGGTAACATGGACATTAGACACTAATCATCCACCACATCAATGGTCCCACACACCATCAGTCCAATTTAATACGTCAATATCTCTCCAAAAATCTGTTCTCTCTCTCATAAACGCACGCAGCAGGTCTGCCATTGTCATCATCCTCAATCGCCTCCTCATCAACCTCCGGCTCGGCTTCGTCATCCTCCTCCCCAGCTCGTCTGACCGCCGCCCGTCACCAACACTTGTATTATTCCCGCCTCTTCTTCCCCATCTCCGCCGGCGACCTCAAGAGTCGAGAAGATCCCGGTCCTCGGTGACAGTAATGGCGACACAAAATACACGATCCGACAGCACCGCACCTCAGCCGTATACGCCTTAAAAGTCCTCCAAGATGTCGCCAGCCCGCCGTCCGCCGCTGGGCTTCGGCGATTCTTTTCCGCCTCACCCCGACTCTCTTAACTTCTCCAAGAACAGAGGCACTTCCGATTCGGGGGGAGCAGATGCCCAGGCCATCAGTTGGACGACGATAAGTAACCGGCGACAAGGGCCTGAGCCGGCGAGAGTTGTGACAAAATTGAGTTGCTTGATTATGAGAATTAGATTATTTGAAGGGGCTAAATTGCAATATTAAAAAAATTTATTATATTTGAATTTAATCCATGTGGTCAAATCTGTAATATAAAAATGTATTAAAATATATTATTTTTAAATATTTTGTACATACATATATTATATTATTTCCAAAATTTAATATAAATATTAAATAAAAATAATATAAAATATTAAAATATTATTAGACATATTGTACATTATTGATTGACGGATTGCACTTTTGTGTTAATGTGATCGCACCTTAGCATAAGTTTAAATAAGTTCTTTTATATTTTAATATTATTTATTTCCAACAAATAATTATATAAATATTAAATAAGTTTAACACTAAATATAATTTACAATAATGAATAATAAAGTATTTTAAGTATTTTGCTTAATTCGATGTACAATTATATATACTAAAACTAGTTTTTGAATACACATAATTTATCCGAGATAGTATAAAATAGTGCATTTTATAAAATAACGTGTTGCACTTTATAAAACAACGCGTTGCACTTTATAAAACAACAATATAAATTTTATCATCACGCGTTGCACTTGATACATCAACACGTTGCACTTTATAAAACAATATGTTGCACTTTATAAAAAATAACACATGCACTTTATCACGACTATAATATCCCCCGAATAGACAATGAAACCAACCGAACTCGATTTTTTAACCAAAAATAATATAAAATAATAAATAAAATTATTAACATATTAAATATAATTTTAATATAAATAACAAATTATTTCGATAATTTAGAATAATTCGGTTAACCAACACATAAAAACCAATTAATTATGTTCATTTTCAATTTGATTGGTGCAAAAGTTCAGGTGGTTCAATCTGCACAATACATATTGACACAGTGCACCATATTGTTTGGCAAATTGCACCTTAGTAGTTGTTAGATTGCACAGTATAGTTGTTACATATATACTAATACGTTTAATCAAAAAATAATATAAAAATATTCAATCTAATCATTTATTTCAGAGTAAATAATACAATTTATGTCGGTTATTTTGGTTATTTATGTTAACCGACAACTTAAACATGTTATGTCGAAATTTTCAATTCGGAAATTTAAATTTCAGTTGGATTAGTTGTTTTTACCTTTCAACAATTTAATTTTTGAACCCTTTAATCAATTTTCAGCTCTTTAATTAATTTCAGCCATCTAATCTAAACTCCTTTAAAGTTTAAACCACATATTTAAACAAAACACTTTTAGAAAAGAGGCCCTAAGAACTATACATGTATTAAAAAATTAGAAATTGCAAAATGAGCCCTAGGGAATATCTAATTTTCATTTGAAAAGCCCCAAATCAATTATCACATCTACCGCACCAGACTGCTCGTCTTCTCTGCCCAAACTCACTGAGTCTTCGCCGTGGGAGGATGCGACCAGATTTGTGATGGAATTGAAGCCGAACTTCTCAAACAGTGGTTGTGCAGAGCTCATTCTAGGGCGGTTCTTCGTTGCACGACCCGAGAGTCCCGCGTCCATATCGACAGCGTCCAGCGGGAAATCGATGTCTAATAGACAACTCGTGTCAGACCAGTTTGAGTTCGCCGGAGAAAAGACGAGCTATCTTCCCGGTCTGAGCTCGCCGGAGAAGAGACGAGATATCGTCCCAGTTTGAGTTTGCCGAGATCGAAACTCGACGGAAAACTAATGTGTTGTATCAGCAGAAACCTGGTTTGAGATCGTCAGAGAAGAGAGGCCGACAGCGGCATTCTCTGAAAAAAAAAATTGAAAATGGACCAGGTAGATTGAGAAATAATATACATATAGATGGCGGGAGAGGGAGATAGCGGCGACAAAGAGGTGGAGATTACGGCGCCCGCGGCAGCGGCGTCGATTGGTGAGAGAGATGGTGGCAGCGGTGGCGGATGGTGGCAGTTGGCGTCAGACGGTGGCCGTGGAGTGACCTGCGTGAGATTGAGATAGATAGGTGAGAGAGAATGTGTGTGAGAGAATGTTGAGGGTAGGTTTGTGCGGGTCCACTGTATGGGTGATATGTTGTAATTTGTTGTGTATTGTCTGTTTTGACTTTACTAAGTTGACAAATATGTACATTTGACTACAATATGTGTTAAATTACCATGTTGCCATTAATGATTGACCATATTTTGACTCAATCATAACCATTGATATGCTGAATCCAATGATCCAAACTTATTCTTATTTCTTTCACTATCTACTATTCTCATATAATCCTAACTCTATATGTAACGCCCCGTATTTTATTAATAAAGGAAATACTAGCTTTTAGTTTTAAGCTAGCCTTTATTAATAAATAATCATGTTCATGTTCAAGTTCAGATTGACCAGTCAGTCATATCCTGTGTTCGACTATTAGTCGATAAGTTATTCAGTTTACTTATTTTAGTAACCGAATAAGTTTTCAGATTTAATTCCGATTCGTTTAGTTAATTAATGAGTCCGGAATTAATTATTCAGTCAGCGATATCCCGTCATGTTAATCATGTTTTTAGTTCCGATATAATAATGTTATTGATTATTATTTTCGGAATTAATTACTTTGAGTCGAAGTTAACCGAAATTATTTTCGACGGCCCGTTTACGTTCGAAATAATGTTGGTAATTAAGCATTATGTTTAATTAAATAATTAAACATAATTTAGTGATTAATTAGAAATTAATCACAACCTAATGTTCAAGCCGTGAGTATAGGAGAAATTGTCCAAGTTATGTCCTAAAAGCCGTATGTAAAATTCTTTTAAGCTAAGCAAATAGCATGATCAACTTCTTTCATGAAAAGGAAATATTTTCCTTCCTTTCAAGCAATCATACGTGGCATTAGGAGGAGAAATTGGGGATGATTAATCACCTAAGATTAAGCTAAGGAGTGCAAGTGGAAGAACATCCTTAAGCCACGCCTACACTACATCATCTCCAAATAAATTACCCTTCTCTCGGTTAGTATAAATAGGGTGAATTGGGATGATTTTTCCCACTTTCTTAAGCTTATATATCAGCATATATATCTTAGTCCTTCTATATTAAATAAGAGTGTTAGTGATATTGGAAGAGAGTTAAGATATATTGCACAAGAGGAAGCCCACACACACGCACGGTGCCGCCGAGGCCAAGCAATTTAGCAAGATAACGTGCCTTTTGATTTGGGGTTCAAGGAGGTAATGTCCTCATCATCTTCTATCCATGTTTATATAGTCATTTTAAGCTCATCATGTTCAATTCATGTCATGAGGATCATGGGAGGTCCAAGAAATGTGCGGTTAGGCCATGTGAGGCCGTGACCGCGTGATATTTGTTTTTATCCGACAACTCCCTATCAGTTTGTATTCAGTTGATCATTATATTTCATTATATATTCAGTTAAGTATCATGTGTCGAGAGATTTTCAAATTGAGTCGGTCGAGAGACGGCCTATAGCCGTCGGCGGCGCACGGGCGCACGCCATCGGCCATGTTAGGTCATTGGACAAAAGTCATGATTTTATGTAAATTTGATCCTTTTGATGTGTTATGATTTGTCATGTTGAATTAAAAGGGAGTTGTCGGAGGGTGTAGCCGGACGACCGATAAGGATCGGCCAAGGTCGCCATGCCCGCACACAGCGGGTAGTGCGCGCCGGCAGCCCAGCCGTGTCCGCGGGCAACGTGCGTGGACAGATGTCACGCACAGTCAGCTGCAGTAGCGGCAAGTAGAGCACGGTAATGTGCAGCAGCACACACCAGTGCGCAAGTCGCCCGCCAGTGGCCGTGGCAGTGCCCAACAGCCTGCCGAGTGACCAATGTCGCGGGAGTCGCACGACAGCGTCCGCGCGGCGTCCTCTCAAGTCCAAGCAGCACGGCAAGTGTCGCGTGATAGCACCTGCGTAGTGCCAGTCGCAGGGCCGATCTCCCAGTACCGCCCAAGGTCGCGCGGCAGCACCGTGGGACACTTGTTCATGTCAGGCATGCTTATGCGTATGTCCGTTCACCCAGTTACTCGCTGCGGCATTCGGTAGTGCCTGGCAGCGTTCAATGCGGTTTAGCGCCAACGCACATAGCGTCTGGCAGCGCCAAGGTTCAGTCATGTGCATCCAGCAGTGGCCAAGGGGCCTAACTCACGTTTGCCGTGGCCAGGTGCACATAGCACCTCAGCCATGGCCAGGGCAGGCCCGGTAGCGGCCGTGCCCACGCCAGTTCAGCATGCAGTCGCACCACGGTCATGGCAAGGCCGTGGACCAAGTCAGCCGCCAGCCGACCGGTCCGAGCAGACCGGCGGTTCGGCTAGACCGGTTCAGACCGGTTAATACCGGTCTAACCCAAATAATGTTATTTTAATCTCGGATCGCATTTTAAGTGCCATTTCAGTTAAATTCCGGGATTATTTCAGTTCAGTAAGTTCATGTCCAATCAGTTCATGTCAGTTCAGTTCCGGTTATTCCTGTTAAGTCTAAATATCATGTCAGGTTCAGTAGAGCATCTTAACAAAATTAATCAGTTAAGTTAATTGTCTGAGCATAGTCAATAGTAGTTGTTTATATTATTTTAAGTTTGATCAGGTATCAGCACTACCTTTACTTTCACGGATCAGGTGGGGACTCAGACTAAGTACTACATTGATTATAATTACGGTACCATGTTTGAGGTATGTATTTCAAGTCATGTATCCGCTCGGAATGGTCGCCGGTCCATTCTGGGTTCTAGTGGCCCTAGTCTGCCCACTAGAGTGTGCACATGGTGTCCGACATTAGTTTGTGCCGGCAGATGAGGTAACGGTCAGGGTCACGTTGCGTGACGATATCAGATTCATGTTCATGTTATTACCGGCTTGAGGTTGAGGTTATGTATATGCCGATATCATGATGTTGTTATTATTTTCAATGTTTACATTAGTATGAGTTTCCACGGAGCACAGTGCCATAGTGCTCATTTCCCACTTTTATCATGTTTTTCAGGTCAGGATGTCGGGCAGGGAGCGTGACGTGACGATGGCTTCAGGACTTTCATGTTTTGATTGTATATAATATGACGATTTACGTTTCCGCTGTCGATCACTTTGACGAACTTATGTTTTGACCGGACTTTTGGAAAACTTTATGTTTCAGTAACAGTATGATTTTATTAAAAATTTAAATAACGGTTTTTCAAATTAAGTTACGATTTTAAGGTAGCACCCCGAATCAGTTTTCGCAAAGTAAAAGGCTTTATTTTTAAATAACTTTGTGAAATTTTCGCACTCTGATTTAACGATAAGGAGGGGTGTTACAATTGGTATCAGAGTACGTTTCTGCGTCTCTGACAAGTTTTTCAGTCAGTAATTTTTCAGAAAAACCTGAACCGTCGTGCTCACGCCCCGCCGACAACAGGTAAGTGCTGATTTATGTTTTCAGTTATAAACATATTACTTTGTCTATGCTCAGAATTAAGGATCAGGACTTTAGTTAAGATGCTCGAATCAGGTTCAGACTTTAGAGTTCGGACATGACTCTAGAATTCAGGGCATTCAGATATGATTCTAGACTTTAGTATCTTTCGATATGACTCTAGAGTTCTTCAGGATTCACGTCAGTATTTATCGGCCATTTTTGGCAACTCGTCAAGAGATTTGTGTGCCTTAGTAATCAGTCAGAATGTTATCACGTATTCAGTAATGTTAAACTTTCTCAATGTTTAGATGCCGCCACGTAGGGAACCCGATCATCAGGCTCCTACTCAGGCTACTGTAGTCGCCCAGTTCCGCGACTACCACGCTGAAAAGTTCTCAGGGTAGAGAGATCCCCGTATCGTGGACGAGTGGAATTAGAACCTTAGAAAGGGATTAATTTTAAGAACTCTAGATTTAATTCTAGATTTACTCAAGTCAAGTTAGCAACTTGTCAGGAGATTTGTAAGCACTTATGCTAAACAAATCTTAATAATCATGTTTCTCAGATATTTTTATCGAGAACTGCCATTTTGTTAATCAATTGGCAGACTTCAGGGAGAAATTCCTTGATTTAATTCGAGGAATAGACTCAAATTTCCTAAGTCAGATCAGTAAATCATGTTCAAGGCAAGAATTTTCATGTTAAAGGTTGTTATAATTCTCAAGTCATTGTTAAGTTAACGGTTTCCAGTGTATAAGAGTCAATAGTCCGGGTTACCATGGAGGCTTGAAATAATAGCCATTCAGCCGGGTATACCATGGAGGCTTGAAGCTGAAACCGGAGCAGTATGATTTCATGTAATAACAACCTTTCAAGTCAGTCATGTCAGGTTTTTTATCAGTCATGATATTTCAAATTATGATTTTCAAAGATCAAGATCAGCTAATTACTTTGTACTTGCGGGACCAGTTGATGCTAGAGCAGCCCTATACAGTACAGAGTTATAAAGTCATGTTCATGATTTACAGTTTATGTTCATGATGTAAGGTCAACGTATAATGGTTGTTCAGCCGGGTTAAATGTGGCGGTCTGATATACAGACCATTAGTCCAAATTTACCTGGAAACTTGAAGTCGCACCCTACCAAGTCAAGTAAGTCAGTAAATATCACGTTTTCAATTCTGAAGCAACTATTTAGTTGTCTCGGGATAGTTTTCAGAGTTTGAACAAAGATGATTTAATCATGTGAGAGTCAAAGTCATGGTTATTCAGTCATGAGAATATTCAGGCCAGTCATGTCAAGATCGAAAATAGTCTGTCTAATAAGACAAGACTTATTTATCATTTTCAGTATGTCAGCGCCTCGATTCTCAAATTCTGAAGAATCTGAGAAATCGGGGGAGATATTCATTCATGATGGACTTCTTCTTGAGGTTAAGTTTAACCTCGGAGGAAGTAAAAAATTGCAGGTACCACAGGTTGACATACGCCGGGACGAAGAAGGGTCAATCGATAGCAACAGATCGTGCCATGATGACAAACCGACGCTTTCCACCCCAAGGATGCCATGCTTGAGTCTCAGTACACTGGGAGATTACAGAGAGTTATTATTAAAAAGTACATTGAGATTACTAGCTTGAGGTATAGATACGATCAGATTACGTCGACGACGCAGGTGCAATGTTCACCAGGTGCTGTATGCAGGCGTGCCGCACTCACTTGATGAGGAGCAAGTGTGCCGCAATACAATGTGCCGCGAACGATGTGCCGCGTTGACGAGCAGACATTCATGAAAGGTAATGACCAATATAGCTAGTTATCCTCATTTGTACATATGTGAATCTCTGGAATCTTCCATGTGTACCAACGACAGGAGTCTTTACCACCAGCATTCCGATTGGAGATCAGCCAGCAGCCAGGAGATGATGACCAAATACGTTTCAGAGTTTCGTTTTGAGATCATGTCTTGTCAGTGGAACACTTTCTTTCAGAAAAGTGTCCATTCTTAGTCAGCAGTATTCTACAATTCACTGAACTGTGAATTGATGTATCTTCAGTTCAGATCAAGTCTCTTATTCAGTATTAAATTACTGGATTCTCAAGTCATGCAATCAGTAAGTATAAGCTTTAATTTAAGCTTGTACATTCAAGTTTTACTATTTCCGAGGACGGAAATATTTTAAAGGGGGGTGGATTGTAACGCCCCGTATTTTATTAATAAAAGAAATAATAGCTTTCAGTTTTAAGCTAGCCTTTATTAATAAATAATCATGTTCATGTTCAAGTTCAGATTGACCAGTCAGTCATATCCTATGTTCGACTATTAGTCGATAAGTTATTCGGTTTACTTATTTTAGTAACCGAATAAGTTTTCAGATTTAATTCCGATTCGTTTAGTTAATTAATGAGTCCGGAATTAATTATTCAGTCAGCGATATCCCGTCATGTTAATCATGTTTTTAGTTCCGATATAATAATGTTATCGATTATTATTTTCAGAATTAATTACTTTCAGTCGAAGTTATCCGAAATTATTTTCGACGGCCCGTTTACGTTCGAAATAATTTTGGTAATTAAGCATTATGTTTAATTAAATAATTAAACATAATTTAGTGATTAATTAGAAATTAATCACAACCTAATGTTCAAGTCGTGAGTATAGGAGAAATTGTCCAAGTTATGTCCTAAAAGCCGTATGTAAAATTCTTTTAAGCTAAGCAAATAGCATGATCAACTTCTTTCATGAAAAGGAAATATTTTCCTTCCTTTCAAGCAATCATACGTGGCATTAGGAGGAGAAATTGGGGATGATTAATCACCTAAGATTAAGCTAAGGAGTGCAAGTGGAAGAACATCCTTAAGCCACGCCTACACTACATCATCTCCAAATAAATTACCCTTCTCACGGTTAGTATAAATAGGGTTAATTGGGATGATTTTTCCCACTTTCTTAAGCTTATATATCAGCATATATATCTAAGTCCTTCTATATTAAATAAGAGTGTTAGTGATATTGGAAGAGAGTTAAGATATATTGCACAAGAGGAAGCCCACACACACGCACGGTGCCGCCAAGGCCAAGCAATTTAGCAAGATATCGTGCCTTTTGATTCGGGGTTCAAGGAGGTAATGTCCTCATCATCTTCTATCCATGTTTATATAGTCATTTTAAGCTCATCATGTTCAATTCATGTCATGAGGATCATGGGAGGTCCAAGAAATGTGCGGTTAGGCCATGTGAGGCCGTGACCGCGTGATATTTGTTTTTATCCGACAACTCCCTATCAGTTTGTATTCAGTTGATCATTATATTTCATTATATATTCAGTTAAGTATCATGTGTCGAGAGATTTTCAAGTTGAGTCGGTCGACAGACAGCCTATAGCCGTCGGCGGCGCACGGGCGCACGCCATCGGCCATGTTAGGTCATTGGACAAAAGTCATGATTTTATGTAAATTTGATCCTTTTGATGTGTTATGATTTGTCATGTTGAATTAAAAGGGAGTTGTCGGAGGGTGTAGTCGGACGACCGATAAGGATCGGCCAAGGTCGCCATGCCCGCACACAGCGGGTAGTGCGCGCCGGCAGCCCAGCCGTGTCCGCGGGCAACGTGCGTGGACAGATGTCACGCACAGTCAGCTGCAGTAGCGGAAAGTAGAGCACGGTAGTGTGCAGCAGCACACGCCAGTGCGCAAGTCGCCCGCCAGTGGCCGTGGCAGTGCCCAACAGCCTGCCGAGTGACCAATGTCGCGGGAGTCGCACGACAGCGTCCGCGCGGCGTCCTGTCAAGTCCAAGCAGCACGACAAGTGTCGCGTGATAGCACCTGCGCAGTGCCAGTCGCAGGGCCGATCGCCCAGTACCGCCCAAGGTCGCGCGGCAGCACCGTGCGACACTTGTTCATGTCAGGCGTGCTTATGCGTATGTCCGTTCACCCAGTTACTCGCTGCGGCATTCGGTAGTGTCTGGCAGCGTTCAGTGCGGTTTAGCGCCAACGCACATAGCGTCTGGCAGCGCCAAGGTTCAGTCATGTGCGTCCAGCAGTGGCCAAGGGGCCTAACTCACGTCTGTCGTGGCCAGGTGCACATAGCACCTCAGCCATGGCCAGGGCAGGCCCGGTAGCGGTCGTGCCCACGCCCAGTTCAGCATGCAGTCGCACCACGGTCATGGCAAGGCCGTGGACCAAGTTAGCCGTTAGCCGACCGGTCCGAGCAGACCGGTGGTTCAGACCGGTTCAGACCGGTTAATACCGGTCTGACCCAAATAATATTATTTTAATCTCGGATCGCATTTTAAGTGCCATTTCAGTTAAATTCCGGGATTATTTCAGTTCAGTAAGTTCATGTCCAATCAGTTCATGTTAGTTCAGTTCTGGTTATTCCAGTTAAGTCTAAATATCATGTCAGGTTCAGTAGAGCATCTTAGCAAAATTAATCAGTTAAGTTAATAGTCTGAGCATAGTCAATAGTAATTGTTTATATTATTTTCAGTTTGATCAGGTATCAGCACTACCTTTACTTTCACGGACCAGGTGGGGACTCAGACTAAGCACTACATTGATTATAATTACGGTACCATGTTTGAGGTATGTATTTCAAGTCATGTATCCGCTCGGAATGGTCGCCGGTCCATTCTGGGTTCTAGTGGCCCTAGTCTGCCCACTAGAGTGTGCACATGGTGTCCGACATTAGTTTGTGCCGGCAGATGAGGTAACGGTCAGGGTCACGTTGCGTGACGATATCAGATTCATGTTCATGTTATTACCGGCTTGAGGTTGAGGTTATGTATATGCCAAGATCATGATGTTGTTATTATTTTCAATGTTTACATTAGTATGAGTTTCCACGGAGCACAGTGTCATAGTGCTCATTTCCCACTGTTATCACGTTTTTCAGGTCAGGACGTCGGGCAGGGACCGTGAGATGACGGAGGCTTCAGGACTTTTATGTTTGGCTGTATATATATTATGACGATTTACGTTTCCGCTGATGATGATTTTTGATGAACTTATATTTTGCCCGGATTTTTGGGTATGCTTTCAGTAACAGTATGATTTTATTAAAAATTAAGATAACAGTTTTCCAAATTAAGACACGTTTTACGGTAGCACCCCGAATCAGTTTTCGCAAAATAAATATTTTATTTATTTATTCAGAAAAGTTTTGAAAAACGCGTACTCTGATAGTATTAAAAAGTCGGGGTGTTACATAACATATGTTTGGTTACAGTATCGTGTCGTAAAACTGCAAATTTGTAACAGATGGATAACCCAAAATATACCAAATTAATATGTTAAGTCACACCATGAATCTCGAGTAACCTTCCAGGTCGATGTAGGCCACAATTTGAAGAGCATCATTAGCTTTTATCAAGGAATCCACAAACATGAGTTCTATT
>CACSLK010000984.1:20897409-20926619 GCA_902706635.1 Striga hermonthica
ATATATATATATATATATATATAGGGTTGGGTTCACATGAGAATAGTGTCTAGTGAAAGAAATAAGAATAAATCGTGTCCATTAGATTATATGATCTAATGGCTAATAAAAAAGTCAAATTTATACATTCATTATCAAATTTATACTTTCAGTAAGGGTAATATGGACATTTAATCACACCTCAATTTAATAGCCATCATATTAGTGGACCCCACCCCAATTAAACATTCCACCTTCCCAGAACCCACCCGCCACCTACCCGCTACTCCCAATCTCTCTCTCTCTCTCTCTCTCTCTCTCTCTCTCTCTCTATCTCTCTCTCTCTCTCTCACAAACACACACACAAAAACACACACACACACACACACACACTTCACAGGGAATGCACACAGACACCCCGTCGGGCACGCCAGTCACCGGCCATTCACGGAGCCCCGCCGCAACAACCAGCCGTGAAAATGCACAACCCGCCACCGTCGTCCCGTCGGAGAGACGCCGCGCACAGACCTCAGCCACCACCGGTCGCCTCCGACCGCACCTCACACCGGCGCAACACTCAGTCGCGCCCACAACCACCTCTAGATACGCCGCCAACAGCCGTCGCGCAGTCGCTTTGCCGTCACTGTGACGAGGATAATGCGCCGGCAATGTCACTGCCATCCCCACAGCCACGTCCGCCCGTCCCAACGCCGGAGAACTTAACAACCACCAAAGATCTGATAGTAACGGTTGGAGATGAAGGATTGGATGTATTGCTTGATTTTCAGAAGTTAGAAATAGATGATTTTCATGGGCAGCAGTTAGAGAATTAGATAGTTCCTAGGGACTTGATTGTAAATTCATAAATTTTGATTAAATGGCAATTTGGTCCTTGGGTCAATTTTGTTATATGCAGAAACTTTAATAATGATTAATAAATTTGCAAGTTCAAATTAGGATTTTGGGGCTTTATTAGTTTTTTTTTTGTTTTTTTTTTTAAGAAAAAAATTAGATAGTGTTGATGTATAATTTCACAATTTTTTTAATTTTGAATATTTTTAAATTTAGTTCATGACCAATCATGTAATTTATAGTAATATTGACATCAATGCCTATTAATGATAAATAAAGTGTACAATGCTTAAAAATTTTAATATATAAAATAATAGTAAATAATAAATATACTTTTATAATAATAGGTAATAAAATATTTCAAGTATTTAGGTTAATTTGATGTACAATTATATTTACTAAATTTAAATTTAAAAAACACATAATTTATATATGAGATTATATTTAAAGTAGTGCATTTTATATATCAGTAAACTGCACTTGATAAAACAATACGTCGCACTTTATAAAATAGCATGTTGCACTTTATCATACACTCCACAATTAAGCTTCCGCCCAAACTATCACACACCATAAATTAAAAAAAAATGGATATACATAATATTTTAACATCAATCACATCATTTATCCACACGAACCACAAGCATGTCTAACGTGACAAAATTACAGTATTTCGCTTTATACATCAAAGTGTTGCACTTTATAAACTGACACGTTGCACTTTATAAACTGACACGTTGCACTTTACCAACGCACTCCGCAATTAATGTCTAACATATCCTGCCAAAAATATTACGTGATATAATCTAAAAATCGGATCTACATAATTGCACTCTATATATCGATGCGTTGCACCTTATACATAAATATATTGCACTTTATAACACTACATGTTACACCTTATAAAACAGTACCTTATAAAGCAGTACGCCACGCGTACTAAAAAAAATCGATAATTCTGCTAATCGATTGAATAATATTAGTTGGTTAAACATTAGATTTAGTATTTTTAAATAAATAAAATAACTAAACATGGTGAACGAAAAAATATTACCAGTTCTTTTTCAATTATATTTTTTTAATAAGAAAACAATAATATTTTTTATATACATTGTTGTATATATTGCGAGTGCACATCATGGTTAAACTAATTGCACATAATCCTCTACTAGGTTGCACAAAATCGAATAAGATCCAATGAACCTAAATTCGATACGAAATGTTGTATATTGTGTTGAACATAAATTTCCTGTAATTCATTTTATATATCAATAAGTTGCACTTTATACAACAATACGTCGCACCTTAAAACATAACATGTTGCACCTTAAAAAACAACACGTTGCACGTACAGTAATTATGCTAATCAATAAATTATGCTAATCGATCGAATAATATTAGTTGGTTAAAATGTCGGATTTAGTTTTTTTTTTAAATACACGAACATGCCGAGATAAATGAAAAAATATTACCGATATTTTATTTATATATATATATATATATATTTATGAAACTAATATTTTTTTACCTATATTTTTTTTATGTAGTGTGAGTGTATATTAGAGATATACAGATTGCACATAAATATCAACGGATTGTACAAAATCAAACGAGATAAAAAACAGAAATTTGGTACGAATTTTTATATTTTGGTATTATTATTATTATTATTATTATTATTATAATTGTTATTATTATTTATATGGGGTATTTATGTGTGATGACATTTTTTTATTTAAATAACCAATATAAAAATACACTATATTAAAAAAGAATGTTTTATATTTTTTAATCATAGCGACAAAAATTGACCGAACTACATCGAAATTTTATATTATGAACAATTATTTATTTTTACTTTCAAATTTTGAGTACCGACTACAATATCATAAATATACACAATAATTTAATCAAGTTATTTTAGTTAAATCGAATAGCTGACCGATTAAAACGACCATCTATATACGATTTTAATTTGGTTGTCATAAAAATACTATGGGTTCGTTTAAAGTACGCTACACTACACATTTAGGATCAAAACTGTTCACAATATTTTTATATCCATAAAATTATTTAAAAAAAAAAGTAAAAATATTTATCCAATAATATATTTATGTCACGATTAATTAAAAAAATTACAAAACAGTCCCTAACATTAACCTAATTTCCATAAACTAACCCTAGATTCATTCACACCAAAATCCCCCAACAACCAATTTTCGTCAAATCAATCAACAATTCATGCCCAATTGACCCAAATCATACAAACCCATTTCACCTAAATTGAACATGGTGTGCTTTTACTGTAAATTCTCCGGCCACTTCGAGAAAATGGAAGGTGGAGGCGACGTGGTGAGAGATCTCAACTCCGGGAGAAGGCGACGGCGGCGACGCCAGAGATGGAGGATGCGTTGGTGTTGAGAAGTCGGATAAACTGGCCATGCCGATGTCGAGCAAGGCGCTCGACATTCTGGGCTGACGTCGGAGATGGTCTTTGACTCGGATGCTCCGTTGGCGGCGGCAGGGGGCTGAGATCGCGACATCAGCGACGGAGGCTGTTATGGCGGCAAAACTCCGGCACGACAGAGAGGACATCGACGGAGGTATGGTAGATGAAGGACGACGACAACCATGGCTGCGGCGGGTGGATGGTGGCGGCGGACGGGGTCCGGTGGCAGCAGGTGGGTGGATGGTCGTGAGAAACTCTGTGTGTGTCTGTAGGTGAGGTTGAGAGAGAGAGAGAGAGAGAGTTTGTGCGTGAGAGAGATTGAGGGGTAGGTGGGTAGTATATTTGTGGAAGTCTTAATGCGGTTAGTGGTGGGTTCTTATATTTGAATTAAATATCTATATTACCCTTAATTATTGGTCAAATGCACATATTTGACCACAATATGATCAAATAATTACTAGATTGTCATTAATGGTTGTCTGCATCATAACCATTGATATGTTTGATCCCATGATCCAAAATCATTCTTATTTCTTTCACTATGTTTCATTCTGATATGATCCATTCTATATATATATATATATATATATATATATATTATTTTATAAAATATATTTTTATGTAAAAATATAATTTTATGTTAAAAACAAAAATTATATACTATATATATGTGGTGAATATTTATAATCAAACATAATATTATGAAAACTTTTGAATGTGAAGTATTTATATATATGTGGTGAATATTTATAATCAAACATAATATTATGAAAACTTTTGAATGGGAAGTATTTATTACATATATTTTTTTATGTGTATCTTTAGAATATATATATATTATTTTATAAAATATATTTTTATTTAAAAATAATATTTTATGTTAAAAACAAAAATTATATACTATATATATGTGGTGAATATTTATAATCAAACATAATATTATGAAAACTTTTGAATGTGAAGTATTTATTACATATATTTTTTTTATGTGTATCTTTAAAATAAAAATAGTCCATATGATTTTAAGATTATTAAAATATTCCTTTAAAATTTATCCAATGTCGTAACTCGTAACTTGGGTTTTTTTTCCTTTTCTTTCATTTTTTTTTTTTCCGAAACGATAAAGGTATTATATATATAAAGCGCACAAATGCGCAAAAGTACAGCCACCAACTGAATATAGACAGCCAACAACTGAATACAAACAACCAACAACTGAATAAACTGAGAGGACATGTCAAAAGACCCCAGTAGGATAATACTCAAAAACACACACACAAAACACAAGGACACTAAAATCTCTCAAGAGGATAATGAGAAAAAAAAAGACCCCAACAGGGTAATACCCGAGTGTACGATCCCAACAGAATAATAAGATCACATTCAGGCTAACGAGGCCAACGGCCCAGACCTAAAACACAAAGCAAACACAAAACAAACACAGACACAGACGACATAAAACAAGGAACAAAAAAATAACTAAAAAACATTAGAAAGCTCTTCCCCAGCAAAAGGAGCATACCCAACCAGTAGTGAACGATCGACACAAGAAAGATACCAAGCCCGACCAACCACTACCGAAACTACACAAACGCCTATACAGTAGCCAAAGCCAAGCCCCGAACCAATCCCCGAATCGACCCGTCACCAACAGAGAGAAGACCGACCCGTGGGTTCACATTTGAAAACATTGTGCACGCGGAGCATAGATATTGAAATTTGAAAGTGCGGACAAGTTAAAATGACAACGTAGGGGATGTGTGGATATAATTTTATTTTATTTAATTGGATTTTTTTGTTTGATGTGGTTAATTTTGAAAAGGGTGGTATGTTTAATTGTTCGTGAGTGCATTAAAATAATATTTAAAATAAAATAATTAAAGTTGATTTGATGTAAAAGTAGGATATATATGATTTGAAGTGATGAGTAATTAAAATTAGGTGAGTGGTTGAATAGTGAATAAAAGTTGATGTGTTGTGTGAGAATGATTGGTTGATATTATTTAATTATATTGATAATATTGATGATAGTGAAATTGAGTTAAAGTTGAGTCAGAAAAAGTTGTTGAGTTAAAAATATTTGAATTTTTTGGAGTAGACTAGTGTGTGGCCCGTGCGATGCACGGGAAAATAATATTACGATTTTATTATAAATAAAATATATAAATAACATTAATCATGAATTACCTATTTTTCTAAATTAAACCGAGTCGGACACAGTCCGACCGGATGGTCCGAGAACCGGGTTATAACAAGTCTAGTCCGCTTGAATAAAATACTATTTGTTATCTAATCCGTCAATACCAAACGGTTGGACTGGTAGGATTGATACGATTTTCTAAATAAATTTTGCTACATTTAAAATTATTTTAAATTAAATTACATATTTAAATAAAGAAATATATAAATTGTTTATCAATTAGTTTAAAACATTTGAACTTATAAATTGTTTAGATATATAAGTACACATTTTATCTAAATTTATTACAAAAAGTACTATATATATATATTAAAATATTTATAAATTAAAATTTGAACAAACAACATATATTTTAATAAAATAACTTGATCTTTTCGATGACGATCCGGTTCTGTCGATGACGATCCGGTTCTGAAAACTTATATTTATTGTACATTAATAAAAATTAAAATAAAATATTATTTATGAACAATAAATATTATAAAATGATATATATATAAATATTTATAAGTTATTAAATCTATTGTCATAAAAGTATTGTTAATGCGATTATTTGAAGTTTTGACTACATCACATTCACGTAATAAAGGTTTAATAATCGGTTCGGTCTGGTCAAACTGATACATAAATCAGTCACTTGGGACCAACCAAGTTGTGTGACGTGTCAAGTTTTTTTGACTATTTTAAATATCACCTAAAAGTGATTCAATAAACGTAATTCAATCATCCGTTTGATCCAAAGAAATTTTCTTATTTTATTTAAATATATTTAATTTTATGAAATAAAAATATTTTATATATAATAAATGTCTACACGAAATGATAGTATATTAAGATTATAAACTATAAATCTAAGATGAATTATTTATATTTACTTTATGCATATTAATAAAATATAAACATAGTAATTTTAAAAAAAAATTAAGATTTTTTTTGGGTCAAGATAGATACATTATAAACTGCAAGCAAATGTGCAAAGGATCAGCCATCAGCTAAATACAAGCAGCCAACGGCTGAATACAAGCAGCCAGTAGCTGAATAAAAATGGGAGAACAGTCAACAGACCACAGTCATCATACCGCCTAGAGCCGACCCCAACAGGGTAATCCTCGGGCACACTAAACAAGAACAAACTAAAGACGACCCCAGCAGGGTAATGCCCGAGTGTATGATCCCAACATGATAATAAATGTCACACTCGGGCTAACTGAGGCTAATGTCACAGACAAAAAACACAAAGACAAAACAAGACAACACCTACAACACAAAATAATAACAAAACTAAAATTAAAAAAAAAAAAAAAAACATAGAGAGCCCTTCCCACAGCAATAACACCAGTCCCAGCACGAGGCACCAATTGATCACGGACAAGAACCCACATATATGAACCTCAACCTAGAAATCAGTTCCCGAAACTACCGAAACGCCTAGCTGAAGCCGAAATCCGAGAAGTCGGACAACTCTAAGAAGTGAAAGCCGACCCGCAGTCGAAAAAGAGTCGACCAGCCCCCCCACACCCTCCGGCTTCCCAAGAATCGACCAGCACCACTGGCCTAGGTCTGACAAGCCGGACACCCCACGTCACAACACCAGCAACGAGGAATACGGGGGGTTCGAAAAGACCCACCTCAACCCCGACCCACTCAACTCCAGCGAGCCGAGCAGCCAGAGCCACCCCTAATTCCGCCCAAACACCGAATCCCACCTCCCACTACAAGACAAGCCCACCACCGGAAGCTCCATAACTGAGCCTGCCAACAACAAACCAAACCAGAGCAGAACCAAGAGCGTGTCAATCCTCGACGAAATGGTCTCGGGACCCTTACCGAATAGACCTCCCTCGGAAAAAGAGACCGCGAATCCTCCGTTGCAGCAAGGGAGAAGAGAAGCAGAAGAGAAGGAAAAAGAAATGAGGGTGCAACTGCAAGCCATCCGCCGGCAAAGGGGCCGACGAATCGCCGGGGAAGGCACACAAAAAGCTTCAATCGACGACTGAGAGAGATGGGCTAGGTCACGAAGAAAGAGGCGAAAGAAGTCACACAAAAACCTAGGTGGACTGGATACTTCAGAAAATTAAGATTAATTAATTGATTATCAAGTTAAGGAATATTTTTAGCGTTCAATATTTTCTTTAAATGCACAAATATAAAGATCGAGATTCTAAAACTTCTGTTATATTTTGAATTTAGATTTTATAAATACAGACCGAGATTTTAATGTTTCTCGTTGTTTCTATATAAAAAAAACATGCACACTTAATAAATTTTAGCCGACCTTTAAAAATAACAAAATGAACTAAAGCGTGAAAGTTATGGTAGCATTATTTCCCTTCTGTGAACGAGGTCTTTCTGCTTGCGCCTCCCCGAAAAAAAAAATCGCTGCCCTTGGTCTTCTTTCTGCTTGCGCCTCCTGTTCTCCCCCGACAGTAATCCGGGATTGTCGGAGACCATGCTCCACCATTCACCCATGAATCGGCCTCGTCCCTCCCGTTTGGACCTTCGTAGTCGGATACTCCTAGTGTTAGTAGATCCCCTTTCTGCGTACATCCTTCAAGAGCTTCGACGGGCTTGGGCTAGACCGAGGATGGTGGTAGGTAAATGGGTGAGGTCTTGGTCACCGTGGTTGGATTGATTGGTTCGGTGTTTCACGCTGGATCTAAGGTACGCTCGATTGGCCTTCGGGGCTAACTCGCCGTCGATTAGCACGGGTCTATTCCGCATGCGTTTTGGCGACTTTGGGAGGTGAGTTTCTTCACTGGCTTCTTAGTGTTGTGTGGTGGCTGCCTTCTACTTTTGCCGATTTGTCTCGATTTGCTTTCAGTTGCAGTTGGTGGGTACTTTATCTTTTCTGGCGGGTTGTGGCTGTTTCCATCGGTCTGGGCGGGGCAACTGGGCTTGGAACTGTCAATTCCCCTCTTCCGGCTCTTTGTCTTGAGTTTTGGGTGTCTGTTCGGCTTCCGAATGCACTGTGTTCGGTGATTTCAGGTCGTCTTGTGGTGTTTGTCGGGTTGGGGATGAGTGTGGTTTCTGCAGTTGGAGTGAGGGTCGGCTACTGAGAGTGTTCCGGGGCTTGGGTGTCCGGGTTCGCTAGGCCTTTGGCAGTGGTGAGCGGGGTTCATGTGCTTTGAATTTCTCCTGTAGTAGGCTTTGTTCGTTGGCAATCTTGGAGGTCTCTGCTGAGGGAGGGATGTCTTGTAGTTGTAGATTGGTATAGGTGTTTTTCGTTTTTTTCTGGTTACGTTGTGTTGTTCTCTTTGTTGTCTCATGTTTTAGGTTTGGGTCGTTGGCCTCTATGCGCTCGGGTGTCAACTTTATTATCCTATTGGGATCCGACACTCGGGTATTACCGTGTTGCGGTCTTTTTAGTTGTTTTAGTTGTTCGAGTTGTTTTAGTTGGTTTAGTTGGTTAGTTTAGTTGCGAGCTTTTTTCTTGCGTTGCTAGTCGAGACTCTAGGCAGTCTTCTGACCTGTCCTCTTAGTTTTTCAGTTGTTGGCTGTTGTGTATTCAGTCGTTGGCTGCTGTGTATTTGCACATTTGTGCCTTTTGATTTATAATATAATTTATCGTTTTGAAAAAAAAAAGTAGCATTTAACATTGTATGATTTTCTTTTTAAAAAATAAGAAAAATAATAAAACTTACTATTTATGGGTTGCATTAAATTTTGACCTATTTTTTGCTGATATTTTTGATAAATAAATTGTCTGTTTATATAGACTAGTACGTACCCCGTGCAATGCACGGGAAAAAAATATTAAATGAGTTGTCCGTTTAAGTATATATAGCAATATCATCTATTTTTCACCTATTTTAATTAGTGTTAAAGTATAATAAACAATAAGGTTATAATCTATTTTGCACCTCTTTTAATCAACGTTGTTTTTTTAGTTAAATATGAGCATGTTAGGGCTAACATGCTCATGAGGAGTGAAGAAGGGCTGGTGGAAGAGTGAAGAAGGGCTGGTGGAAGAGAAGGGCTGAGGAGTGAAGAAGGGCTGGTGGAAGAGAAGCTTGATAGAGCTTTTGCATCAAATGGCTGGATCCTGAATAATCCAAATGCCACTGTCTCCAACATTGTTAGGAGTGCTTCTGACCACTCAATGATCCTCCTCTATCAAGGTCATCCCCAGGCTAAAACATCAGCTAGATTTCACTTTGACAAAAGATGGCTTGTGAGAGATGGAATTAAAGATATTGTCACTTCATCTTGGAATCAACCTACTTCAGGAACTCCATTCTTCATCCTCAAGGAGAAAGTGAAAAACACCAGAATAGCCCTACTCATCTGGAGTTCAAAGTTCAAATCTCAGAACCAGCAAAAAATTGAAGTCCTTACCAAGAGACTAGAAATTCTGAGAGAAACTAAAGCTGAAGGACACTGGGAAGAGTGGAATCAGACTAGAGCTGATTTGAATGCAGCACATAATCAGGAAGAGCTGCACTGGCAACAAAGAGCAAAACTAAATTGGCTCAAGGAGGGAGATGCCAACACCAAGTTCTTCCATGCATACACTCTACAGAAAAGGAAGCTTAATGCCATAACTAGATTGCTCTCTCCTCAAGGATTAGCCCTCACTACTCAAGAAGATATTGAGCTCCATGTTGCTGAATTTTATAAGGATCTTTTTACTGCTGAAGGAAGTAGTGGAGGGGAATCTATCATCAATCTCATACCAAGATCTATCTCTGAGGACATGAATCAAGCTCTACTGAAACCAGTCTCAGAAGAAGAAGTGAAGGATGCTCTTTTCTCTCTGCCTGCTGACAAATCTCCAGGTGAAGATGGCATGAATGCTATTTTTTATCAGCATTTCTGGACTCTGGTTAAAGATGATGTTTTTGCTGCTATTCTCAGCTTTTTCCAATCAGGGGACATTCTGAAATACTGGAACCACACCATCTTATCTTTGGTTCCCAAAACAGCTCATCCTGAAACTTTGGCCAACTTTAGACCTATCAGCCTCTGCAGTGTGATTTACAAGATTCTTTCCAAGGTCTTAGCACAGAGACTGAGGCTCTGTCTGTCTACTTGTATTAGCCCTCACCAATCAGCATTTGTCAAAGACAGACAGTTAATGGAAAATATAGTCATAGCTCAAGAAGCCTTCCACTTTCTGAACAGGCACTCTTCTGGGAAGAACTTCTTTATGTCTTTGAAGCTAGACTTAATGAAAGCCTTTGACAGATTGGAATGGCCCAGCATTGAAGGAATTATGACTCAAATGGGATTCCACCAGAAGTTCATTAAGCTGATTATGGTTTGTATCTCTACTACCACTATTTCTTTCAAGATCAATGGTAAAATAAGTGGTTTCATCTCTCCAAGTAGGGGCATAAGACAGAGGGACCCTCTGTCCCCCTATTTGTTCATCATTGCTGCAGAACTCTTCTCTGCTCTCATCACTAATGCTCAGACTCATGGAGTTTTTCAGGGCATCAAACTATCTAAAAATGGGCCAGCCATCACTCATCTGCTATTTGCAGATGACTCTCTCTTATTCTGCAAAGCTGGAGTTGAACAAGCCTCTCAAATCCTCTCTATTCTGGATAAATACAGGCAGTTTTCAGGCCAGAGAGTCAACCTTCAAAAATCAGGTATCTTTTTCAGTAGAAATACCCCTCAACACTTGAGGGATAGAATATGTGGGGTCCTTCAAGGCATTGTCCCTCATAGATCAACCAGATATCTTGGCTTGCCACTTGGAATAGGAAGATCAAAGAAAAAGGTTTTTGACTATATCCTGACCTCAGTTAGGAACAAACTGCAGGGATGGAAGAGTAAGCTTCTCTCAACAGCTGGAAAGGAGGTGTTGATAAAATCAGTGCTTCAAGCTCTTCCTCTCTTTTCAATGTCATGTTTCAAACTTCTAGTCTCTATATGCAAGGAAATATCCAAGTTGTGTGCCACTTTTTGGTGGAAATCAGGAGATACAGAATCTGGGATACACTGGAAAAATTGGGAGAAGATCACTTTGCCCAAGCTGAAGGGTAAATTAGGCTTTCATGACATAAGGCTCTTCAATGAAGCCTTAATATGCAAGCAGCTTTGGAGAATCCTTTCAAATCCTGATCTTCTGATTAGTAAAATTCTGAAGGATAGATATTTCCCTGATGGATCCTTGTTCAAAGCTGAGAAAACTTTCAAAGGATCATGGCTCTGGAACAGTTTGCTCTCAGTGCTGCCAACTTTTGCTAAGTGTGTCAAGATTGAAATAAGGAATGGCTCAAACACAAAGATTGAAGACCTGAATTGGGTTCCTAATTTGAAAAAGCCCTCTCTCCTTCACTGATTGATATTGCTCAAGGGCACTTAGTATGGGTTAAGGATCTCCTGCAGAATAATGGCCTTCAATGGAACAACTGGCTAGTTCAACAAGTTTTTGATCAGGAAGATAGTGCTGCAATTCTGAAGATTAAGTCCCTAAATCCAGATAGACCTGATAGATTATTGTGGGGGCCTGATCCTAAAGGTAATTTATCAGTTTCTAGCACTTATAAATTTTTAGTAGCTCAGAAGATCCTTCTCCTAGACATTCCAGAAGCCAGCTCTAGCTTTACTCCTCCTCACCAGATGTTTCAGAGATGTTGGAAAATGAAGATTCAAGGAAAACTCAAACATTTCCTCTGGAAATGTATTTCAGACACTTTGCCAACTGCAACTAACTTGAGGAGGAGAGGGATTGATATCTGTGCAATCTGCTCCATTTGTGGTGATCATCCTGAAACTTCAGAACACATTTTATTCTCCTGTGCAAGAGCTAAAAGGATCTGGGAAATAGCACCTGTAAACTGGGAAGGTCTGCAACATTGCTCTTATTCTTTTAAAGTTTGGTGGCAGCAGATCAGTTCAATTAAGCAGAATGAAGTGATTCAAGACAGGATCCAGTTATCCACTTACTTGCTATGGTGGTTGTGGAAGTCTCGGAATCTTTGGGTCTTTGAAAGAACCCTTATGCCTGAGCACATTGTCATCTCTGCTGCTCAGAAGGATTGGTTGGAGGCAACCAGTGCTGTGGGATTGGTCAGTTAGTTGGCTGCTTAGTTTTTTTTTGTTTTGCTTTGTTGTATTTTTTCTCCTTTCTTGGTAAACTTGTTTCTAGCTAGGCCTTTGGCAGTGGAGAGAAGCATGTTTATGGTGTTCTTTTTTTTAGTTTGGTTTCCTTTGTTGAGGTTCTAGGTGCTTTATGTAGCATCTCTCAGTTTGATGTTCTTGAGTTTGATGTTTTGTTCCCTGTACTCTTTCGTTATTAATAAAATTTCTATCGTTCTGGCCAAAAAAAAAGGGCTAGCTTGTAAAATAATTAATTTAATATCTCACTAACACATATATACTAATATAAATTTGATTTTAATATATATTTCTTGAAATATGAGAGAATAACAATTTTGATAAATAAATTGTCTGTTTATATAGACTAGTACGTACCCCATGCGATGCACGAGAAAAAATATTAAATGAGTTGTCCGTTTAAGTATATAAAGCAATATCATCTGTTTTTCACCTATTTTAATCAGTGTTAAAGTATAATAAACAATAAGGTTATAATCTATTTTGCACCTCTTTTAATCAACGTTGTTTTTTTAGTTAAATATGAGCATGTTAGGTCTAACTTGTAAAATAATTAATTTAATATCTCACTAACATATTTATACCAATATAAATTTGATTTTAATATATATTCCTTGAAATAAGAGAGAATAACAATTTTACTTATTCTTTTTTACCATATAATACTTAATTATTATTTTATTATAAACTTTGTTGTCATTTAATGTCATTATTATTTATAAAGGTATAGAAGTTGCGTCTTCTTTTTCTTTTTATTTTATGTAACAAAAAATATTTAATGCACGTTGGTATTATTTATTTATGTAATCACTAAAGTATGTAAATAAATATAAACTTAAATAGTGTATAAATATTTTACAAAATATAAACATGTTTTTTGAAAATTTAATGTTATATACTAATTAAACTTTGATTTGGAAAATGCTAAAAAATCAATCTCTTCTATGATCAAGATTTTTCTAATTTAAATTATAAGGATTTATAGTTTATTTAGCATACTCTGCAATGAAAATATATTTTACAATAATTTAATTATAGAAATAAATCAAAACGGAAAAATTAAAAAAAAAATCATGAGTGCCAATAATATACAAATAAATTATAAAAAATAGTTAATATATTTTAATTTTTAGTTTTTACAATTAGTAAAAATATTTAATGTATCTGGTCATTATCTATTAATGATAAATTATATTAATTTTAAAAACAATTTGTTTTAACAAAATAAAGCTTAAGAAAAAAAAATATTGGCAAAGATTATTTCACCAACTTGATTTTTGCTGATTACATTGAAAAACAAATTCTACCTAACATGCTTTGATTTTTCATAAATATTTTTATATAAAAAGTGAATATTTGTGAAAAAAATAATAATTTTATTTTTATAACTTAAAATATGGTGTAATATTTATCTTGACCAAATTATTATCAACATGGATCATGGAAATCAGTCTTGTAATTTATTATAATGAATATCAATGAAAGTATTACAAATATTAATAAATTAATATTTATCTTAACCAAAATATTATCAACATGAATCACGGAAAATCAATCTTGTAATTTATTATAATAAATATCATTGAAAATATTGCAGATATTAATAAATTATTTAAGTAATTTTTTATCATATCTTATATATATATATATATATATATATATATATATATAAGAAGAATTACCATTTATCAAGAATAGTAGGTCAATCCTTGGTCAAAACTGGTCAGCATTAATTATATGCAATTTATAGTATTTTTTTAATATTTTTTTAAACATTGTCCTTAAAATGAGGAGTTTGTTACTTTTTATTTTAAAAAAAGTTGGGCTGCTATTTAAGTTTAGTCTGTTGAATATTTGTGATGGTTTGACACGATGTGCATATCAAAAGCTGATAATGCACGAATTGCATCAATTAAAATTGGTTATTGGTTACAAAAAGTTATTTTAAAATTTGAATTTAAATGTACGCCACGACTGCTAATTCAATTAAACATTGGACAATTATATTCTCCAAATTTAAAACCAGATATTCGCCTAATACAATTGTTTTGTTTGACACCTTTTTTTATAATAAAAAAGTTACAACTGATTTAATAATAAAAAAAGTTACGTTCTATATTTTCTAACCATAAAATATACTTTTGTATTTTAAAAGTATCGGTAACTTTTTTTTCTATATAATCGGCTAATAGCCAAATATATATGTTTTGATTAGCAGGTTTTATTTAACAAAACAAATTACGGTTGATTTAAGGGTAATAATATTTTTTTTAAAAAAAAAATCATTTGTTTATTTCTTTTAAAAACATTTTTTCTAACAATCAAATTGAGCAGTTTCAACTAAAAAATAAAGTTGCGACTGATTCAATTATTTCGTTTGACAATTATTTGTAATGAAAAATAATACACGTCTCTAATTTTGAAACAATCAAAAATTTTATGGTCATTGTTTAAAATCAGAGATTCGAAATATGAATAATCTCCATATTTAAATTGTTTTAATTGTAAAACGTGAGTTATCCAATATTTAGATAGATTTATCACATATCATCCCCTACATTAATGATTTTTTTTTTTTAATATCAAAATACCAAATCAAATTTTTATTGTCTTTGTTTAGATTCGAGATTCAAAATATCTTAATCTCCATGTTTACATTGCTTTAATTGTAAGACGTATGTATACAAGATTTAGATAGATTTATCACATATCTCTCATAAATTAATGATTTTATTTTTTTCTAAATTTCAAAATATCAAATCCTAAAGTTGCGGTTGATTCAATTATTAAACGATATTTTGCAATCAAAGATTCGGGTTATCTTCAAACTCAAAATTTAAATTGCCGATATGTAGATATGAACTTAAGATGTAGATTTATCATGCACGTGTGATAATACAATTTTACATGCTATGAAAGTCATATTGTTTACTCGTGCATCGCACGGGATATGCACTAGTTTGATTTTATTTGAAAACGTGTATATTTAAGCAATTAATGCATATATTTAAAAAAAATCCAAAAATGGTATGCATTAAATGCTTCCTATTTTTTTTGCTATTATTTTTAGTAAATGGTAATTCTTCTTCTTATTATTATTATTATATATATATATGTATATATATATATATATATATATAAATCACAAAAGTCTTTCAATCTAACTCATATTTAAATTCGTTTGAATGTGTGTATGACATTATTTAACTATTGTGGATTCTGATTCTAGAATAACAAAAAACTTGGCATCTAATCAGAACCCAATTCGTTTTAAAATGTGTATGACATACTTCAATTTGAAAACGTTTGATTTGACAAAAACAAAAACAGATATGCTTATCACATTATCATGATATATAGGAATTAAATAATTAATTTATTTGTTGATTATTTATTTCTGCATTTGTTACGATTATTTAGAATTTCAATACTTTAAATATCTCTTAGTACACGTGTGTGTTAAACAAACTTGGGAGTAAAGTTTATCGGGGTTTTTTTGGTTTAATTGCACGATTTGATTGTTCATCTAAAAAATGCTATGTTAATTGAAATTGTGTATATAATGGAAATGATGGATAGTAAGAATAAAAAAATGTTGGAACCTTATTCAAATGCAAGTTCATTTTAGTGTGTGTACCCCGTTAGTTTATAGGACTTGATTTTTAAATTATTAGAGGTAGTGTGTTGGATTCAACAATTCTCTCTTTGAGAGCCCTAATTCTCTCTTTGAGAGCGAAAATTTGTTCCGATTTCTTCTTCTCTGATTCTATGTTCTCCCCATCAATTTCATCCTGTTCTCAATTTCGTATCTAATCCCCTCCATTATTGTCTTTCGAGCGATTGTAGCATCTCTGGGGTTGTCATGGCGGACTTCGACCAGGAGCTTTCGGATCGTCTAAACAAGGTAGCTCTCTCTGTCAACGAAGAAAAAATCTTTGACATAGCTCAAAATGATATTAAGCTCAGTGATGATGAATGCAATCGAAGCCTCTTTGGTAAAATAATCGGGGATAGGCCCGCAAGCTGGATTGGTATAAAACGAGCCATGTCTCAGATCTGGAAGCTTAATCAAGCTATGGAAGTGAAAGAACTCTGCCCAAATTATTTTCAATTTATCTTCCAAAACCGGGATGACATGAAGAAGGTGGCCAGTGGCACAAATTGGAGCTTCGAGAACCAGTACCTTGTTTTGAAAGAATGGGAGGCGAGTATAAACAGCAAGCATCCTAGTTTTCGTGAGGTGAATATTTGGGTACAGGTTAAAAACATCCCTCTAAATTGGATCAGTACGGAGGTGGGGCTCAAGATAGGGCAGGCTTTTCACAAAATCAAGAATGTGGTCATTGCTACTACAGGGAGTCATGGTGGTAAAATTCTAAAGCTCTTAGTCACTCTCAATGTGGAAGAATCTATCCCTCGTATGGCTAAAGTGAGGCTGGGAAATCAGTTAGTGATTGTTGGCTTTAAATACGAGAAACTCATCAACCTCTGTCATTATTGTGGGAAAATTGGTCACTTGGATAGAGCATGTAGCATAAAAATGGATGATATCCGAAATAATTCTCTTCAGGAAGAACAGTATGGTGATTGGTTAAGAGCTCCTGATGGTGTTAAATGGACTCCTTCCAGTTTCTCAGGCTCTAGATCATCTCCACCTCCAGAATCTCCATCTCCCTCAGAGAACAACATATCCCAGAAAGCTTCTTCAAGCCAAGGCACTGCTAATAATCAAATAATTCCCAACATTGGGATTAAAGAATCACCAGCTCGGTCAATGGGAGCACTTTCTATAGTCTCAGCTACTGGTAATGCTACAGAGCTGAGGGACCTAGAAGAAGCCAGCCTGCAAATTGTGGAGACTAATCCCATGGATCTTGAAAAAGGAGAGTCAACTCCAATCTCGGAGTTTACTGTACATCATGAGTCTCTCCCAGCTTCCCAACATCACCCTCTGAAATCATGGAAAAGAACAGGTTCAAGAATGGGCAGACTTCTCAGAACCAATGACTCTCCTATTATTATTGACCAGCTGCCCAAGGGCAAGAGAAACAGGCAAGCTGTGGAATCATCTGAGCAACCTGAGGATCATAATGCTCAATCTCTGGAGCAATTCAAAAAACTAAAAGCTGATATGGAAAAGGTAGAGGTGGCCAGCCTTGAATGGCCCCACCCTGATAAATGTTAGCTCTGGTGTGGAATTGTAGAGGGCTGGGTGGGCCCTCTACAATTTCCCAAATCAGAGAGCTCAAGAAAGCTCATCACCCCAATTTTATCTTTCTTTCAGAAACAAAAAAACCAAATGCTTATGTTAATTCTATTTGTAGCAAGTTAGGTTTTGTTAATAGGATGGCTATTGTAGATCCTTCAGGTCTTAGTGGGGGTCTTGTTTTGTTATGGGATTCTCATGTTGTTATTAATCAGATTATATGTAAAAACTTTTTTATTGCTGTTGAATTCCAGCTGCAATCCCAGCCCCCTCAGGGGTGTTTTTGTTTATCTTAGCCCTCTCAGACTGACTAGAGAATCTCATCGGGAGGAATTGATTGCTGCCAAAGCTCAATGGGGTTCTCTTTGGTTTTCAATTGGTGACTGGAATGATATCCTCTCTAACTCTGAAAAAGCTGGAGGATCCAACAGACCTGCTCACAGTCTCATGGGTTTCAACTCCTTTGTATCTGATATGAGTATGCTGGAAATTAATTCCATTGGTTATGCTTTCACTTGGAGTAACAACAGAGCCATGCCTGCCCTTATAGAGGAAAAATTGGATAGAGCTTTCTGCTCTCTTGATTGGTCTCACTCATATCCCAATGCATCAGTTACCAACATTCTCAGAAGTTCTTCAGACCATGTTGCCCTACTCTTAAACATTGGCCCTCCTGCCTTGAAAAGAAAAGCTCCCTTCCATTTTGATAAAAGATGGTTGAGTATGGATGGATTTAATGAAGTAGTGACTGCTGCTTGGAGTACTCCAGTTTCAGGTACTCCTCTCTTCCAACTAAAAGAAAAGGTCAAGCATACAAGGATAGCTATTCTCATATGGAGCTCATCCAATCTATCCACAAGGCAACAAGAAATCTCAGACCTTACTCACCAAATGGAGGACCTAAATTCCCATGGGAAGATTGAGAACTGGGAATTATGGGAAGAAACTAAGAGGAAACTGAACAAGGCTCATAAGCTGGAGGAGATTCACTGGCAGCAAAAGGCAAAATACAGATGGTTGAAAGAGGGGGATGCCAACACCAGGTTCTTCCATGCTTTCACACTTCAGAGAAGAAAACTTAATGCCATAACCCGGCTGACTTCCCACAATGGCAGAGTCTTATCTTCTCAATCTGAGCTGGAATCACACATCTCTGAATTTTATACTTCTCTTTTCTCCTCAGAGGGCAGTTGGGGAGGTGATTCTGTCCTTCCTTTAATTCCTAAAACCATAACTCCAGACATGAACATTGCCCTCCTTAAACCAGTTGAGGTAGATGAAGTTAAGCAAGCTCTCTTCAGTTTTCAAGCTGATAAGTCCCCTGGTGAGGATGGGATGACAGCCATTTTCTATCAACATTTCTGGAGTTTAATCAAAGTGGATCTCTTGAGGGCAATTCTCAGCTTCTTCCAATCAGGTACTATTCTGAAATACTGGAACCACACAGTGTTATCTCTTATTCCCAAGTGCTTATATCCTGAAACTCTGAGTCAATTCCGGCCAATAAGCCTTTGTACTGTTATCTACAAGTTAATATCCAAGATTTTGGCTCAAAGACTCAAGTCCTGCTTACCCTGCTGCATTAGTGATCTTCAAGCTGCTTTTCTGGAGGGCAGACAAATCACTGACAATATAATAATTGCCCAAGAAGCCTTCCACTTCCTTAATAGACATTCTACTGGTCCTAATGCCTTTATGGCCCTCAAATTAGATCTTGTGAAAGCTTTTGATCGAGTAAAATGGATTTGTATAAAGAAACTTATGATTCAGATGGGGTTTCACAATGATTTTGTCAAGCTGATAATGACCTGTGTTACAACTGCTTCATTTTCTTTCAAAATTAATGGCAGCATCAGTGGTTTTGCCCTTCTCTCGCGTGGTATAAGGCAGGGGGATCCTTTATCCCCCTACCTTTTTCTTATTGTCACTGAGTTGCTCACTGCCTTGATTCAACATTCTATAACTTCTGGTATGCTCAAAGGATTGAAACTGTCTAGAAATGGGCCTGTGTTATCTCACATTCTTTTTGCTGATGATTCTCTGTTCTTCCTTAAGGCTGGTACTGATCAGGCTGGTTTTTTTATGAGCATTCTTGAGAAATACAGGTTATTCACTGGCCAAACGGTTAATCTCCATAAATCTGCAGTTTTCTTCAGCAGAAACACATATTCCCATCTGAGGAGATCAATTTGCAATGCTCTGAATAATATTGTCTCTCACAGATCTACCAAATACCTTGGCTTGCCTTTGGGTATAGGTAGATCAAAAAAGCAAGTTTTTGATTATGTGCTGAACTCAGTTAAATCCAAGATCACATCTTGGAAATCTCAGATGCTTAGCTCAGCAGGGAAGGAAGTTCTCATCAAGTCCATTATTCAAGCCCTTCCTGTCTATACAATGGCTTGTTTCACTCTGCCAATCTCTATTTGCTCTGAAATCACAAGATTATGTGCAAAGTTCTGGTGGAAGTCTGGGACTGACCAGGCACATGGAATCCATTGGAAGAGCTGGAACCATCTTTCTCTTCCCAAAGAAAATGGAGGCTTATCTTTCATTGATCTACCACTCTTCAACAAAGCTTTGATCTGTAAACAGCTCTGGAGAATTGCCACAAACCCAGAGCTTCTTGTCAGCAGAATTCTGAAAGAAAGGTACTTCCCTAATTGCTCTCTGGTTCATGCTTCTAGAACTTCTAATGGCTCTTGGATGTGGAATTGTTGGATGCAAGTTCTCCCTTACTTTGCTAAATGCCTTAACATTGAAATCAGAAGTGGTGTGCAGACTAAAATCACTGATCTAAACTGGATTCCAAATCACATCAAACCCTGTCCTTCTCTCATACCTATTGCAAGAGATCATTTGATCTGGGTTAGGGATTTATTGAACAATGAGGGTACTCAGTGGAATGACTGGTTTAAAGCAGGTGTTTGATGAAGTTGATTGCTCAGCTATCCTGAAAATTACCACTATTTCTCCTTCCAGAGAGGACAGGTTATATTGGGGCTTGAATAAGAAAGGTTTATTTTCAGTATCTCAGACTTATGCTCATCTGCTATCTTCTAAAATTCAGAAGATGGACCCCCCAGAAAGCAGTTCCTCAGCTCTCCTCCAAAAATCCATATCTTTCAGACACTGGAAGCTTAAGTTACCTGGTAAAATCAAGATATTTCTCTGGAAGTGTCTTGCTGATTCACTTCATGTATCTACCAAACTGAGAAGGAGGGGAATAGACTTGGAGACTACTTGCACTTTGTGTGGTGAAGCAGCTGAAACAGTAGAACACCTGTTCTTCTCATGCAGCAGGGCAGTAAATTGCTGGAAGCTTAGTCCAGTTCAATGGGATGGTTTACTGTGTTGTACTGACTCTTTTAAAACTTGGTGGTATCATGTCTGCTCTCTGGACAATTCTGAAGTTGCCGAGGCTCGTATTCTTCTTTCGACTTATATACTCTGGTGGCTCTGGAAGTCCAGAAACTTATGGATTTTTCAAAACACTCGCATCCCGGAACCTGTCTTGGTCAAATTGGCTTCTGAAGACTGGATGGAGTTCTCTTCGGCAACTTCTTATTCTTTTGTTTAGTTTCTTGTTGGCTTAATGTTTTTATCTTGCTCTTTTATTTTCCTTGCTAGGCTCTTTGAGCAGTGGCGGGTGTTGTTTTATCTAGTTTGTTGTTGTTTATTTCAGTGATTAGTCTTTGTTGAGGTTCTAGACCGCTTGTTGCGCGTCTCTCACTTTTTCCTTTCTTTTCCAGTTGCTTGGTTGTAATTCGAACTCGGTTCGCCTTTTGTTTGTTATATAGTTATCTCTGTCGTTCCGAAAAAAAAAAAAAAAAAAAAAAAAAAAAAAGAGGTAGTGTGTTGATGAAAAAAAAAAAGAATAAAAAATATTAAATGTTTTGTATTGTGTACTTCTTTCATTTTATTTTGATTACAAATCATATTCAATTAAAATTATGAAATAAATATTATAAGTTAGTACGCCATAAATATGATTACATTTATAAATCTTAGTTATTAAACATTGGAATATAAATTTGAAAATTTGTAAATTATGTATTATATTTAAAAAAATTATAAAGTTATACTTTTAAGTTTTATGCATTTTTATATATTGAAACTATGAGCGGTATACTCGATTATATATTAATTATAGATGCATCCTAATTTCTCTCAATTACTCATGAAAAAAAAAGACAAATAACACAATTTTGGAAACATGTGTGAGATTTGTGAAGCTATAATTACGTTTTTTTTGTTTTCTAAATCCACAATTTTAGGCTACATTTAATGCTTGTCAATTTGTTGTTTAAAAAAATTCATAATAATTCCAAAAATGACATGCAACTAATGTTGTTAGATTTTATACTTACTATTTTTAAAAAATGGTAATTCTTTTTATATATACTAGTGCGTATCCCGTGCGATGCACGTGTAAACAATATTAGTTAATGATTATAAATTAAAGATAAGGTTAAATAATATTAACTAACAATTATAAATTAAAGATTTGAACTTAATATGTTAAAACTCTATCCAAACATTATCAGATTCTCTTAGGTGGGAGGGGTGTGCGATTCTCTCAGGTGGGAGGAATTTCATTCCTTTGGTGAAGGAGATCTTTCGTTTGTTCGTTTGATTCTTGTTCTTTATTTTCGATGTTAGCTAATTCTCGGTTATAATCTATGGCGGATTTGGGTGATTTGGGGGACGAGGTTACAAAAAAGCTTCAGAAATTCTCACTATCTATAAAGGAAGCGGGAGGGGTTGAAATTCAACGACGAGACATTGCGTCGAGCGAGGAGGAATGTAGTAATAGTCTATTTGGGAAAGTGATTGGGGACCGTAAGGCTTCACTTTTAGGGATTAAAAGAGCTATGAGTTCGATATGGCGTCTGCAACAAAGATTGGAGGTAAGGGAGCTGGAAACCAACTTTTTTCAATTTATCTTCATTTCTGAAGTGGATAGGAAAAGGGTGATGGCGGGTCATAGTTGGCTATTCGAGAATCAACATATGGTTTTACGTGAATGGCGGAGGGGTCTAACCAGCAGGCACAGAAGCTTCGACCAAGTTAATTTATGGGTTCATGTGATGAATGTGCCTTTTAATTGGATGAGCAGTGAAGTAGGCCTGAAAATCGGGGAGGTGTTTGAGGGGGTGAAGAATGTCACTATCTGTAGATTGGGGGGAGAAGAGAGCAATTTCATTAAGCTTCTAGCAACCATTAACACTAAGGAGCCTTTGCCACGCTGCACAATGGTGAAGCTTGAAGATCAGCAAACGATGGTTCAATTCAAATATGAAAGATTAGTGAACTTGTGCAACTATTGTGGTTGTATTAGCCATCTTGACAAAAATTGTGCAGAAAGGTTACTGGACATTGAGAACAGATGTCTTCAGGAAGGGCAATTCGGGGATTGGCTTAAAGCTGCTGATTTCGTTTATGGCAACAGTCAATATGTCAATAGTGGCTCAGAACCTAAAGAGAGCTCTCCCACGAGGAACCCCAAGGTAGAAACTAATGCTGAGGCAAGTACTTCGAAGCAACCAGTGCAATCTGAGAAGGGGGAAAATAGAGAAGGGGGCTCATCTGCATCTCAAGCTCCTGGTGTTATGGAGGGTGAGAAATCTCTTGATTTGGTGGTTTCTCCTATGGGGGTTGAAGAGGAGATTGCAGAAGATGAGATCAGGGAGGAGGGGGAGGTATAAGAGATGTTATGGTGATAACAGAGGATGACTTTTCTTTGAAAGAAGTGGGGGAAGAATCTGAGGTGCAGCTGCCAGAAAATAGGAGAACATGGAGAAGATCTTCTGCAAGGGTTGGTAGGCTCATGAGAAATCCTATTCTTCATGGGAAATCAGTATCTATCATTGGTGGGAAAAGGGAGAGAGCTGAGGAGCAACATCTTCAAGTAGTGGAATATCAACACAATCAGGAGGAACATAAGGGCAAGAGAACAAAGTTATCATCAAAGAAGGTAGAGAAGGCCAGCCTTGAGTGGCCCCAATGTGACCAATGAAGGTCATGGTGTGGAATTGTAGAGGGCTAGGTGGGCCCTCTACAGTTTCACAAATCAAGAATTCAAGAAGAATCCACCATCCACATATTATCTTTCTTTTTGAAACAAAAAAAAACAAATATTTTACTAGAACTGTGTGCAATAAACTGGGATTTTAAGACAGATGCACTTTGAGGAACCTGAGGGGAGTAAAGGGGGTCTTTTGCTTTTGTAGGACCAATCTGTTGAAATCAGAAAGCTGGTTGGGAATGAGTTTTGTATCAAGGTGGAAGTTAAAGGACCTGGAATGAGTGATTGGTGTTGGCTTGTCTTTGTGTATATGAGTACTGAGAGAAATCTGAGGTCCCTGCAGTGGGAGTTTCTGCTTGAGAAGAAGGGTGATTGGGGTAGTTGTTGGGTAATTGCTGGAGATTGGAATGATATAGTGAGTAATGAGGAGAAAAGAGGAGGGCTGGTGAGAGCAGAGAACATTTTTTTGCCTTTCAGAGATTTTATTGTGGGCATGGAAACGCAGGAGCATGATCAGAAAGGAGCTTTCTTTACATGGGGGATGGCTATGTTGAGGAAAGATTGGATAAAGTGTTTACATCTTATGATTGGATGCTAAAGTTCCCTAAGATGGAGGTGTCCAACTTTTTCAGAAGTGCATCTGACCACAATGTAATTCTTTATGATACTGAGGTAGAGCTGCAACAACCTGGAAAGATATTTGTGTTTGACAGAAATTAGATCAGGATAGAGGGTATTGAAGAAGCAGTGTCTAAGGGTTGGGGTGAGGAAATGGAGGGCTCTGAAATGTTCAAAGTTCACCAGAAGGTGAAAAATACTAAAAAGGCCCTGCTGTCCTGGTATTCTCCCATGAAGAGGAACAATGAGAAACTGATTCTATCTCTTACTGCTAAATTGGAAGATATGAGAGCTGAAGGGAGAGAGATGGATTGGACTGTCTGGTGCTCCAGCAAGTTTGATCTTGATAAAGCTTACATGGAAGAAGAACAATACTGGAGGGCTAAGTCCAGGGATCTGTGGCTAAAAGCAGGTGACAAAAACACACGATTTTTTCATGTTGTTGCTGCCCAAAGGAGGAAGAGAAATTCCATTCTAAGGCTAGTGTCTGGGATAGAAGCGGTGATTGAGGACAAGAAGAAACTGGAGGAGCATATTGTTAATTTTTACTCCTCATTATTCAAATTAGAAGGCTCTATAAGGGGAGAGGAGCTCCTCTGTCATAAACCTCAGTGCATATCAGATGTTATGAACAATGACTTAATTAGACAGGATAGTGAGGATGAAATCCATCCAGCTCTCTTCAGTATGGCTCCAGAAAAATCCCCTGGGGAAGATGGGATGACTGTAGTGTTCTTCAAACATTTCTGGCACTTGGTGAAGAAGGATATTTGCAAAGTTGTGTCTGACTTCTTCAGATCAGGTACAATGCTCAAAAGGTTGTGGCTAAAGTGTTGGCAGAAAGATTAAAAGGTTGTTTGAATGGATGTATCAATGAAGCACAGACTGCATTTGTGCCTGGGAGGCAACTCCTAGACAATGTGGTGATAGCCCACGAGGTCTTTCATTTCCTAAACAGACATAAGATAGGCAAAAACGTTTTTATGGCATTAAAAGTGGATATGGAGAAGACATATGACCGTGTGGAGTGGAATTGCATCAGGATGACCATGAAGAAGATGGGCTTTCATTCAAAATTTATCAGATGGATTATGGCCTGTGTCTCCACGTCAACATTTTCTTTCAGTCTCAATGGCAGTGTTAGTGGATTTATCACTCCTACAAGGGGAATTAGGCAAGGTGATCCATTATCACCTTACCTCTTCCTACTTGTTTCTGAACTGTTCCCAGCTGGGATAGCTCATCAGGTGAATCAGGGATTATATAGGGGGATTAAATTATCTAAGGATGGCCCAATGATTACTCACTTTCTATTTGCAGATGATGCACTCTTATTTTGTAAGGCAGATGAACATCATGCCAGGCTGCTGATGAGTGTGCTGCAGAAATATCAGGAGTTTGCAGGTCAAAAGGTGAACCTTCATAAATCTTCCATGTTCTTGAGTAGAAATTGCCCTGAAGCTATGAAGGATAAGATTTGTTGTATTCTTCTAGGGGTGATTGTGAATAGATCATCAAGGTATTTAGGGCTTCCACTGGGGATTAGGGCATCTAAGATTGAAGCTTTTCAGTTTGTGGTGGAGGCAGTCAGAAATAGAATTTGTAGTTGGAAGAACCAGTTTTTATCTACTGCTGGGAAAGAAGTTATGTTCAAGGCAGTGTTAAATGCACTGCCAATCTTTGTAATGTCTTGTTTTGTGTTGCCTTCTGGAATTTGCAAGGATATCTATAGATTGCTGGCTGAGTTCTGGTGGAAAAAGGGAGAGGGCAATAGTAAAGGTGTTCACTGGCTGACTTGGGAGAAGATGACATGGTCTAAGCAGAATGAAGGGTTAGGGTTCCAAAATGTCAAGTTATGTAATAAAGCATTGATTCTGAAACAGATATGGAGGATTTGTTAGAAACCTGAGCTGCTTATTAGCAAAGTGCCGAAGTCCAAGTATTTCCCAACTTGCTCCATCTTTGATTATGCTAAAAAGTCTGGTGTTTCATGGTTATGGAGCTCTTGGTCATCCTTTATCCCTTTGTTGAAAAATTATATGAGCATTGTCATTAAGAATGGGGCTGACACCAAGCTAAATGAGTTTGGGTGGATTCCTGAGATGAAAGGGGAGAAACCTGAAATCAGAGTGCATGTTGATGACAATCAATTCAAAGTGAAAGATGTTCTTTTGTCCAATGGTAGGGACTGGGATGAAGTGTTGGTGAAAGCCTTGTTTCATTCTGAAGTGGCTGAGAAAATTTTAGCCATTAACACTCTGAACCCCAGGCTTGCAGACTTGAGACAGTGCAATTTTGTTGACAAAGGGAGGTTTTCTGTCAAAAAAGTTTATGAGGAGCTGTGCAGAATCGAATGGGGCAGGAGTCATTGGGCTGAAACTAGCAGATTAGCAATGAACAACAAGAGAGCAAGGCTGAGGTGCTGGAATCTTAAGGTGACAGGTAAGGTGAAGATTTTTATATGGAGATGTTTTACCAATATATTGCCTGTGAACTACAATCTGAGGAGGAGAGGGATGGAGATTGATCTTATATGTAAATGTTGTAGGGAAATGGAGGAAACTGTGGAGCATGCCATGTTCTTCTGTTCCAAAGATAAAGTAATTTGGAGATTGGCTCCTATTCAATGGCAGAAACCGGTAGAGGGAGAAGATATTAAATTTCAAGATTGGTGGTGGTGGCTGAGTTCAATGGATTTCAAGGAGACTTCAGAAGATAGAATTCAGTTAACCACATATATATTATGGTGGTTATGGAAGGCGAGGAATTTGTGGGTGTTTGAGAACAAAGAGCTGACAACTAAGATGATCATCGACAGTGCTGTGCAAGATTGGAGGGATTTTCATGAAGCTTAGCTGATTTTAATGGGGTTATGCTAGGTCTCGAGTCAGTGGTGTATCCTTATTATGGTTCTAGCTTGCTTTGACTGATATGCGCATTGTATCTGTTCTTGGTTGATTAGCTGATTGTTAGTAGGTTTTTCAGCTGGTAATATTTCGTTTAGGCAGCACTTGTGCGTGTTGCCTCTCATTATTAAGGCAGTGTACTGAACTTGTTCATTTTTGGCCGATTGGCCTAATATTATGAGTGTTGATGTCCTGGGAAAAAAAAAACTTAATATGTAATATAATTTATCGTATATGAGTTGTAAACATTATATAATTATCTTGTATAAAAGAATTTGAAAAAATGTATGTTTAAAGTATTAAAAACGTCTAAAATATTATATAACATATGTAAAAGTATCTAAAATTTTAAATATCATTATTGAAAGATGTGGAACCATCTAATTTTTTTTAAAATTATTTTGTAAAAAAAATATGCCTAAAACTATTTATATTTAACATATGTATATGTATATGTGTATGTGGACATGTATTCATAGGTAGAATGTGTACAAAATTGTCTAAACGAAGTAAAAAAAAAAAAAAAAAAAAAAAAAAAAAAAAAAAAAAGCAAAGCAAGACATTGAGATGATATCGATAATTATAACATAGCTTCCATGTAAAGTTATAACAAATAAAAATAGAGTTTTATATCTAAAATTACATTCTTTATAACACTTATTCTCTTTTTATGTAATACAAAATCTTACATCACATGTGTAAAAAGCATTCAAAATATTTTACATTATTTTTGAAATATGTGTGAAGTCACCTAAAATTTTTCTAAACTATTTTGTAAGGGAAACAATTTCTTAATATAGAGAATTGTAAAAATTTGTCTAAATATTTTTAAAAAATTAAGAATACCTAAACTATTATATAAAGTGTGTAAAAGTATCTAAAATATTATATATTATTCTTGAAAAATACGAATGTATCTAATTTTTTTCTAAATTATTTTATAAAAAAAATATCTAAAATCACTTAAAGTTAATATTTCTCTCTCTATATATATACACTTTAACGAATGTGTAAAAAAAATTGCTCAAACAACATGTTTAAATTATATATAATATTATATATAAAAATATATTTAGAGTTATATCCACTATTATATATTATAGTCTAAAAAACCGTTGGTCTAACAAACATAAATAATTTTAAGCAAAAATTATTAGTAATTAAAAATACCATAAAAAAATAATTAAACAATACAACATGCTAATTTTTTAATATAGCAGATAGACCTAAAATTTTTTTATTAGACAATAACTCGGATTTATATTTTGGAGAATTGCTTTTTTATATAGTAGATATCCTAAAAAAAAAGGTATTCATGATTTTAAATAAAATCTAGATGGAGTTTTGGAGAGGCCATTTTTTTTCTTATTATTAAATAAGTGTTGAGATTTAATCTATAAGATTCTTTAATTTGTGAATGACTGAAAATCAAAATCCGTGATATTATTAATATAAAATAAGTGTTAAACTAAAGAGATATAATGGGATAAGATTTTTTAATGGGATAAGATTATTGATCAATTACAAAATAACAACATTCAAAAATCTTGGAAAACATTAATTGTACGGGGAAGCTTTAAAAAAATATTTATTACCATTAATGGCAAGTAATTAATGCAAACATGTTGACTTAGAATTTGACTTACCATTTTTAAAAAATGGTAAATTTGTTTATATATATAGATATAGATATAGATATAGATATAGATATAGATATAGATTTGTATCCAAACATCATTTAAGGTATCAACATCATATTAAATTTAATTTAATGTAAATAAAACGGGACGATTTTTTTTTTATTTTTATATTTTTTTTGGTAAAAGAGAAAACGGAACGATTTAAAGGAAAACATGCGATTGTATAATCTCTTATATATATATATATATATATATATATATATA
>CACSLK010000984.1:20953639-20988089 GCA_902706635.1 Striga hermonthica
GCCGGCCCACAACAGCCGGCCAAGGGTGGCCGGCACCACCATGCGCCGAGCTTGGCCGGCACCCGCGGCCGGCCCATCGATTTTGTGGCCGGCACTGGTGGCCGGCCAATCGGATTTTTGGCCGGCAATGTGGCCGGCTACCATCCGAAGCAAAACAAAAAAATTTCAAATTTTTTTCGATCGAAATTTAAAAAAAAAACGTACCGATCGAACGAAGAACCCCTTGCCGCCGCGTTTCGATGGTCCCGACATTTTTTCGGAATTTTTTCGGACGTCGAAAGCTCAAAAAACGAGAGAGAGAAAGAAAGTAGAAGAGAGAGAGAAATGGATGAAGGTAAAAAAGACTTTTAGGGGCGGTAAATATCGAAAAAGGGGCGGTGTTTAGCGGTTCACTTGTATAGTAATCTCTTTATATATATATATATAGATATAGATTATTATATTCGTTTTTAATAAGCCTTTCTTCTATGTTTTAAAACCCTAATAATTTCTTCCTCTGTTTTACAATAACTTGAAAATTTATTCGCTTCCCTTTTCCCGATCTTTTATTCGCAGTAATTTTCTTAAATTAAAGGTTGGATGCCTCTGATTTTCTCTAATTTTCTGTTACTTTTTCGAATTTTGGGTCGAAATGGGTTAAATAATAGGTTTTCTAAAGCTATTTTTGTATTTTTTATGCTTAAATTTTATATTTTTGGGTGTTTTTGCTGGATCTGCTTTAAAATATTCAATTCTTAAACTATTTTACAACTGTACTAACTTGAATTTTAATTCGCGTAATATTTTATTTTAACCTTTCTTTATTCTTCTCGTTTTCTGTGTTTTTTTTTTCCCCTTCGCTCTGATCACTCACTGGTTTGCTCGTGAGATGAATCGAAAAGCTGTTTAAATTTGCGCCACACTAATTTTAGGGTTTGAGATTTCATTTGAAGTAATTTTATTAGCTACTGTGAAGTGTGAAGATTGAAGAGATCTTCATGTAATTTTTCAGAAATCTTCAGGGGCAATTCCGGCAGTTCAAGAATGTCCGGTGCATCTGAATCAGCGGCGGCCATGGCTACCCGCGACATTTTCGGCGTATCTCCTACCGCCGTTCACAACCCGGCACCAACTGACGCTTCTCAGCCTCAGATGGAACATCACATGGGAATTTCCTACAAACCGGACAACGGTGCACCGCAACTGGGGCCGCCGCCGCATTACCAACCCATCCCCGCCGGCGCCACCGCGACCTATCACCAAGTGAACATGAACATGAACTCCGGGGAGCAGAAACGGAAGAGGGGGCGGCCAAGGAGGTATGGCCCCGACGGAGGTATGTCTGTCTCCACGGCTCCGCCACAACAGCAGCAGCAGCAGACTTTCTCCCCGCAGCCACCGTCGCCCGAGGTGCCTCTTCGGGCGGAGATTCCTCCACCCGGCTCGGCCTCACCCACCGTCAAGAAGGCCAGGGGCAGACCTCGTGGTTCGCAAAATAAAAAGAGGAAAAGTGATTTCACGGAAGCTTCAGGTAAATCGAGATTGGAGTCGTCTGGTATTTAAAGGTTTTTTCGATTGGGATAATGCCATAGATAACTGTTGTTTTCATAGAAAGATTCTCTGACCAAATCATGTGATAGCATCATTTCTTGTCTGTGAGTGTATATAAACATATAATAATGCAGTTTATTTTTTTTTATTTTTTTTTTGAGCAATTTGTTATCAAAATATTATCATTGACAAACTCTGAGGATTAGAAAGGCCTTTTTGGTTCAGCTCCATATGTTTCTGCTTCTTGTGAGTCAAAATTTTACGAGTAATTTCCTAGTATTATGTTACAAAATGGCTGAAAAGATATACATTATTGATTTCTTTAGAACAATTTTATCTTCCTGAGGGCTTATATTGTTGTAAAAATATTTAACTTTGATTGTTTTTTAAACTATGCTTGGTCAAGATTGTAAGTTTTACGTTATTGTATGTGTCTTGCAATCTGTGAGCATTCATTTATAACTGTCTTGTTTTGTTAAGTTGAACTTTATATTTGGTTCGTTTTCTAGTTACATTTTGGCTGAAGAAGGTTATTAGTACTTTGTTAGCAGTCCTTAAGTTTTTGTTGTAACTATAAACATCTTCTTTGAATTTATGCTTGCAGGCTCAGCTGGTACTGCATTGTTACCCCAAATAGTCGATGTGAATGCAGGAGAGGTCAAATATTTTACGTTTTGTTCATTTTCTTTAGCGAATGGAACTGCCTTCGATATTTAGTTTTGAGCAGACAAATTTATGACTTTCTCATGCCCCTGAAACCTGAAAGTTATATCAGAACTAAGTGCTCCTTGTGAATGTGTTAAGAAATGTTTTTCTGTTTAGCCTACCCCTTTCCCTTAAAATTCCAATCTAGATTGAATCTAGGAATTTTAAATCCTTAAGAACCAATCATTGAGATGTCTGTGAAACCTCAAAAAATAACGATTGCAGACTTCTTTTGCTATCACTTTGACATTTTCCTGTCATACATGGGATTTCAGTTGCATCTTTCAGTTGCATCTTATGTAGAATTCCTTAAAATCCTCCCCCATCCTTTTGTCCTGTCAAAATCCATCGAACAACAACATAACCATGATTTTATTTTAGTTAAGGTTGTTCACCTGTTCAGTCCGTTCTTATTTATTTGCTTTTTTGTACGTAATAGTGGTGTAGTATGAATTTCCTTAATCATAGCCTTATTAGTAAATTATTGAATAACTGGTTATTAAATTAATTATAAACCTTTAAATTGAGATAATTGGTGCAAAATTTGATGGAATAAGCATCCTGCATAATAAAATAGTAGTGTTGTTTAAGGCACCCACAGACTATGTCAATAGTGACCTTAGAAAAGGAACATTGTGCAAAAGCTAGGGAGTGGAAGTTTGGCAACATGTTGGAATGTAGCATGGGATTATGACTATCGGAGTTCATTGTTCAGACAATTTCATAGGACTCTGAGAATAAAAAAGAGGTATCTTAATCAACCAAATTGGAATTTCTTGGATTTGACTCTTAAGAGGTGTAATTTCTGTTACAACTAACATGTTTAACACATCCATTAATAACCCTACCTTTCTGCATCATTGTTCTCCCCTTATGTTGAATTTACTTTGTATAGAAGCACCAGTTCTTGGTTATATTAATTAATTATCGCATGAACACACCCCACATTTGTTAAGCATGTGGATGGATTATGGCTTATAAGTTCCAGGTTCTTCCCTTGGAAGCCTCTATTTTGAGGGATCAACCTATAAAAGTCCACGCCATTGGCCCATAGTAGACAATACCTTTTGACCAGATGCAAGTTACCCCATGCCTTGTCATCCATAATACATGTGCATTTCTCACCCTAGATTTCTGGACATGCAAGTCCACTCATATATCAGAGATAGATACATCCGACATAAATTTAGCATGTTGTAAACTCTGCTTTTTAACTGTGGCAATAAATATATCTCACATCGACCTTACTATGGAAGTTCATTCTGGCGTATAAGCAAAGGCCATGGCCCTTTTTCCCAATATAAGTTTTTTTTTCTTCTCCTGCAGCAAACTCTTTGGCGGATACAAGCTGATCAATGCGTGTTACTCTACACCTTTTTTAGTTTCCCTCATAGTTTAAAATGGCAACGCCATGGCGACGCCTCGAGGCGAGGCGACCGAGGCGAGGGTCACATCGCCTCGCCCCTGCCTGAGGCGACCCTGTTCGCGAGGCGCTCGCTTCAGGTCGCCTCGGCTCGCCTTTTCGTATGGGGAGAGGCGCCTGTGTGGCCCGCCTCGTCGCCTTTCAGGGGAATTAAAGGCGCATACCACCCCTTATTTGTTTAAAAAAAAATAATAAATGCGTGTTAACACTTTCTGGAAAAGAGAATAAAAAAAACGCAAATCGGGCTCTTTTTTCCTTCATCTCCCAGACCCACGAAGCTAGGGTTTTTACCGGACTGAGGACATAAGCAAACAAATCTTCACCTTAAAAAACCTTCAATTACTTTCTTAAGTGGTGTTTGTGTTTCAATTACTTGCCTTTATGGGAGATTTGATGTTACTTTTATCATTTGTACACAACTATATAATTGCACAATCTATAATATAGTTTTTCTAAATTTTGGTGATATGTGTAGCCGAGGCCTCGCCATGGCGAATCGCCTCGCCTCGTGGCGAGGCCATGGGCCAATCGCCATTTAAAACTATGGTTTCCCTCTGTTAGATTCTATTTTAAAAGGAGTCTTAACTGAGACTGACACATGTATTGTATTTGTTATGGTTTTAATAGATTAAGAGACTGCCTTCCACCTTTGACATAGCCTTATCACCCCTTTTAAATCTGATGTGGCACATTTGAGTGTGTAAGATTTTTACTTTTAACGATTGGAAAGCGAGTGTGCATCATGTGATCATTGATTTTACTCTGTAGTTGTTTGGATCAGAGTTTTTTGCTTGGCATAGATCTTGATGTCCATGGTTTTTGATACTCCATGAATGTGAGTGGAATGTACGTAATTTGTTATCAATTGGATATCCACTTTCTTTTCAGGACATCTCTTCGAAAATATTAGCTGTTTCGCAAAATGGCCCCAGTGCTGTTTGTGTTCTCTCGGCAAGTGGGGCAATATCGCACGTTACACTCCGTCAGGCTGCCACATCTGGTGGAACAGCGACCTACGAGGTTCTTTCTGTGTATTTTGTTTATTCGTCATAGATTTATATTCCATATATTTTTTTTTTTTTGGTTCAAGGATCTTGGTTATCTATATTTAAAATCTCTCTGTTTTTTACTCACAGCATGAAATGTTAAAAGATTTCATTTTTTTTTGGGCTTGGTTGGCTCGTTACTTCCTTTGTCACATGTGTAATGAATTTAAGAATGATGCCATTTGCCTATTGTTTGATGTTTCACTCTTAGATGCACTGCCAATGTATTGTATATCTTCTGTGGATGCCTTCTTTTTACTTGCCATGTCAGTATATTCCCGGATTTGTTTGGATTTTGGTTGTTCCATAATAAATGTTTTTACGGGTAACAATTATTTCTGTTTGTGTAGGGTCGATTTGATATTTTGTCGCTGTCTGGCTCGTTTATGCTACACGAAGTTGGTGGCCAAAGGAGTCGGACGGGTGGCTTAAGCGTTGCTTTATCCAGCCCAGATGGGCGGGTGTTGGGCGGCTCTGTGGCTGGTCTATTGGTGGCAGCATCCCCGTCACAGGTAATATTTGCTTGTTCAAATCAATGGTGTCTGTTATAGCAGTAGCATGTGTAAAGTGGCAATTATTGGGTACATCCCGTTGCTTTGTAGATATTGGTAATTCTAATATTTCTATAAAACATGGAGGCCAAGCATTTTCACTGGCAGAATTGATGATTTCCTAAAATTTCTGCCCAAGACGTAGTAATTTAGTTTTTTCAGTGTAAATTTTTGTGTCTTGTTCTGAATTGTTTGGTTAGAATCTATAATAACGAGGGGTGGGAGGTTAGGTTTCTAGTGTATAGTACAACTTCTACTGACAAATAAGCACATTTTATTAAATCACTAGTTCACCTACACTCTAACAAATCCCAGCTTTTCTATGCAAATAGTACCATATTTTCATCCTTCTGACCTATTATTATTAACTTATGCAATTTTCGACAGTTACATCCCAACCATATCTGGTTGCATTTGTGTAGGCATTCAAATTTAATTTGCCTCCTTAAACTGTAACGCGTGACTAATGCGAGTGCATCTCTTTATTTTTTTTTTTATTTTTTTTTATTTTATTTTTATTTTTCTATTCTGTGTGAGATAATGATGATACAAATGTTGAATGGTTTTGTCCCTATTCGGTAGGGCTGAGCATGGGCTCGGGGATTTCCGAGCCGTTCCGAAAACCAAACCGAAATCACTCTGAACCGAAAAATAACGGTTGACCGTTTCACTTTCTCCGAACCGAAAAATAACCGTTGACCGCTTGACTTTCTTCGAATCGAACCGAACCGAACCGAATAATTGGTACGGTTCTGGAGATTTCACAAATATTCGTACCGAGAATCAAACCGAACCGTCCCGTATTGTATCGAACCGAAGAACCGAAATTAAGAACCGAATTATAACATTAGATGTGTTATTAGTATATTTTATGTCAACTTTGATTCTATATAATATAGTAATAAATATTAACCTTCACTTAACTTTCATGTTTAGTAATATTTGATCTACAATTGAGTTTTTTCTATTATAAAATAATTATTTAAAATAATATGAAAGTTTAAAGAATATTTTTTTAAGAAAAAAAAATATTATATTTTATTTGGATTATAAATTTTCAATATTAGTTGCACAAATTTAGTTGTAACTAAAATTTAGAGTTACTTATAAAGTTGATTTCGAAATAAAATTTTTAATGTGAGGAAATACAGATGAATGTTGGTTTTATTAAAGCATATAAAAATTAAATAACTAAAATTTATAGTTACTTATAGATGATTTCAAAATAAAATCTTCAATATGATGAATTATTGATGAATGTTGTTTATTTAAAGCATATAAAAATTAAAATATAACTAGGTAGTCATTCAAAAATAATTTAAAAAAATAAAAAATCTCTGAAGATTCGAACCAAATCATACCGAACCGAACTGTCCCAATAGTCCCGAATACCGAACGGAACCGAAAAATAAAAATCTCCGAACCGAACCGAACCGAACCGACTTTTTAGTACGGTTCCGGAGATCGAATTTTGGGATCTCCGAAGTTTGGTACGGTTCTGGAGATTTATCTATCTCCGAACCGTACTGACGCTCACCCCTACTATTCGGTAGTGATTTTTATTTGTTTATCAATTTGTTGTTGAATCGTTTTCGCTTGCAGGTTGTAGTAGGATGCTTTGAGCCAGATGGTCAGAAAGAATCTGGACAAAATCACATGATGCGGCCAATGGTTAACCATGGTGGTGCTGTGGGTCCCAACAGCTCACCTTCAACAGGGAGCCCGGGTGAGTCCTCTGGTGGACCCGCTAGCCCTCTAAATATGAGCTCGGGTGCATGCATCGACCTCCCAGATGGCATGCCGTGGAAATGAAATAATGCCGTCATAGTTAGGACCGTGTAACATATGTACTTTCTGTAATATGGGCAGTTTTTTCAGAACAAGTACATCTCACTTCTTGAGTCGAGTCTTATTGGTTATTCTTCTATAGTCTTATGGAATTATTCTTAAATAGTTAACCGAGTTTCCTTTGCTTTGTATTGCTGCAACTGTTGTTTTCCCGGTAATAGTGATTACTGATTATTTACCGACTAGTACAACACCCGTGTATTACACGGGTGCTTGTTAAAAAATTATTCTTAAATTTTAAATTAATGAGAAAAATTATTTTAAATTTTATTTACTTTTGTGCAAAAAATACATATTATTGTATATTTTAGAATGACATTTGTTACTTGTGCGACTTACATGTGTTATATTATAGTCATTTTTATAACTCATATCATGCATATAACTAATTGAAATATAAATACATTGATTAAATGAATAATTTTATTTTCTAACTAATATTTATTTTTTAAAAAATAAATATAATTTATTTTCTTTATACATACAATATTTATGTTAAAATTGAAGCTCATATGATTTATTGTAATATTATATATGTAAAATTGATAAGAAATATAAAAGTTATTAACTTTTAAAATACATTTACACTTCAATGGTTATAATAAAGAAATTATATTAAAATAAAATTAATACATGTAACATGACCATAAATAATAATATAATTATGAATATCCGGACCTAATTATTTTTGGATTAAAAGTAAATTAAAATCTACCAAAGTCTTAATAACTAAGAATGTAATTTCGCCATGTAGGATCTCAAAGCATGCGAGTCTGTCACTTAAACTCAACATGTTCTGAACCAATATATGCTAGTACAACACCCGTGTATTACACGGGTGCTTGCTAATTTTTTTCTTAAAATCTAAAACTAATGAGATAAAGTAATTGAAAATTTAAATACCTTTTACAAAAATATATATATTATTATATATTTAGTATGACACTTTTTATTTGTGCGACTTACCTTTGTTATATTATAATAATTTTTTAACTTACAACATATAACTACATTGAAAATAAATATATCAATTGTTATATAATTTTATTTATCTAATGAATTTTAATAAATATTATTATCTTTATTATTATAAAGATAAATATAATTTATTTATTTCATATATACAATATGGATGTCAAATCGAAGATCATCAAAAGATGATTAATTTGATATATAATATATGTAAAACCGATAAGAAACAAAAAAGTTACCAACTTTTAAAATACATTTACAATTCAATAGTTAATTGAAGGAAACAAATCAAAGTCAGTGATATATTAGTCACTTATTGCCTCACTATGTAAAATTACAAATAATTAAAGGGTTATATTAGTACAAGTGATATTAAAATACCTAAGTTAGATAAATAATATTTATGGAATGTCCAAACCTAGATTATTAATTATTAATATATCAATATTATTTATCCAAACCTAATTACGAAGCATGATTTTTCGCCAAGTAGGATTCCGAAGCACCAGAAACAGCCACGTAGGCTCAGCGCATTCAGGAATTATATATAGGGAGGATTAGTTCCTGTTAGAAAATAAATTGCTTAAAATTGGGTTTGACTTGATTTTTACTGGTTTTTTAATGGCTAGACAATTAATTCGTGTTGAATCAAATTATGTAAAACAAATAATACGTTCTGAGTAGATATTTGTTGTATATTTGTTTTCTCAATATTGATTTCCAATGAAGGATAGTAAATGATTAATTGAGTCATGAATTAGCATGTAAAACAATGTGGAGTTCTAAGAGTTAAAAGTCGTATTCCACATTGAACTCTTAGGGGGTGTATTTAATTAGGATATTTAAAGACTTTTTAAGACTTTAGAAATTATGATGTATTCAATTTAAATTTGTGAAGACTTTTAAAAGTTTTGGGGTATTTAATTGAAATTTTAAAGTCTTACAAAATCTTGAGATATTTAACTTATTTGAGACTAGGATTTGTTAAGACATTTAATAGTTGGTAGGATTTATAAAGAAAAAACTTATACGAAATTTCACTTCAAATCTCACCTCCAGACTTAGGCTTTCACGAAATTTCTCCAAAATCTAAAAATATTAACAAATCTCAAATCTTAAAAAGTCTCAAAATGTCACTTGAAATGCAAATTGAATATCGTATATTCATTTGAGATTCTTAAAGTTTTATTTATTTATTTATTTATTTTTTAATTTAATAATTTTGATGTATTTAATTTTTTTTAACACTTTTTAAAATCCTGTGGAATTTATTTGTGGTTTTTATAAGTCTTAACAAAATACGAGTTATTTATTTTATTTGATATTAAGATTTTTTAGGATCTAATTAGATATTATAAATTTTTCTTTCTCAGCCGAAAACCTCCGTCTCTCCCAATCTAAATCTCTCGGCCCAAATCCTCGAGCACGGTAAGCTCTCTCAGCCGGGGTTAATCGTCGGTGGACGGCCTCCTCCGCTCTTCCATGGTCGCGGCACTCCCGGCCTCTGTTTTGGTTCCACTGGATTAGGGCTAGGGTTCCAGCGGGCGGATTTTCTTTCTGCTCGAAGGACGACGGAATTCAGTGGTTTCGGGGCACGACGAGGTGTGGTTGAGCGCGAAAGATGCGTGTATCGCCTGAATCGGTTTGGTCGAGGTGCCTCTTATCGGACTGTTTGGTGGGTTGCTGTAGGCGGATGTCCGACTTCAGTAAAGGTCTGGTAGTCGATTCCTCCTTTTTGGGGGTGGTGGCTGGAGCTTCTCCTTGCAGGCTGAGCTTATTGGAGGTGGTTCTTTCGGGAATGGTCAGTGCGGTCGAGCAGGAAAGCTATTCATCCCCTTCCTCCCCTTTCTCGGTTTTTGAGTTGGGGAGAGGCCGACGGTCCCCGGAGGAGGCTAGTGGTGTTAGGTTGCTTCGGGTGGGTGTCAGATCGGCTAGTGGTGTTAGACGGTTGGGGGTTTTGTGGCTTTTTGCGGCTGGAGTGCGGGTCGGGTTATTGGTTTGTTTTTTAGGCTTGGGTCATCGTCTTGCTAGGCCTTTTGCAGTGACGGGCGTGGTATCGGAGTTTCGGAGCTCTCCTCGGAATCGAATTTGTCTGCTGCCTTTTTCGGATGTATCTACTGAGGGAGGCTACGTTGTTAGTGTGTAGTAGGTCTTTCGTTTTTTGTCATTGTTTTACTCGTTGTTTGTGTCAGTGTTTTTGTTTGTTGTTGTGTTTTAGGTTTGGGTCGTTGGCCTCAGTTAGCCCGAGTGTGAACTTATTATCCTTTTGGGACCACACACTCGGGCATTACCCTGTTGGGGCCGTTTTAGTGTTGGGTTATTGTGTTGTGTGGTTATTACCCTGTTAGGGTCATCTCTAGGCGGGCTTCGTCCTGTCCTCTCATGTTTATTCAGCTGGTGGCTGTGTTTGTCAGCTGACGGTTGTATTTGCACATTTGTGCCCGTTTATAGGCTAAATTGCAAAAACTAGCCACTAACTTAGACGGGTTGGCAATTTTACCCACCTTCTTTTCATTTTGGCACTTTTAGCCAAAACGTTTTAAAAATTCGGTCTTTCTACCCAAATCCGGTCATATCGTCGGAACTCCGCCTGAGAACACCGAAATTGCCAGCGTGGAACTACACGTGGACACTTAATCCACATCAGCTCGCACCTCTATAAATACCCCTTTCTACGCGTATTGCCTTCACATTTGACAGAAAAATTTGGGGAAAAATTGCGAGCCAATTTGAAACCCTAAAATCGCGCAGAAAACCCTAATGCTCGCGAAATCTACTCGTTCGGCATACGATTGAAGAAATTCGACTTAAGAGTGAAGCTCTAACAAGATGTCTGACATCAGCAAAGATTATCCAAATTGCAATTGTGGGCGGAGAGCTGAAATTCGAACTTCGTGGAAAACTCCCAATTGTGGAAGAAGATTTTTTTCGTGCCTCCATTGGAATGTATGTCGCACAACTTTGTAATTTGATGTTTTTAGCTGAATAAATGATTTGTAATTTAATTTAGTTTTTTTTTTTTTTTGCTCAAATTAAGGAAGGAGGATGCAATTTTTTTGGATGGGTCGATCCTCCTCTATGTGCCCGTGCTCAACGAATAATTCCTGGGTTGCTCAAGAAATTGAATGAAATGGAAGAATCGACTAAAAGGGCTGACATTGAAAAGATGGAGCTTCTCTCTGTCCTTGAAGAAGAAAACAAGAAAATGAAGAAAAAGAAATTGGAGTTTGAAGAAGAAAACAAGATTTTGAAGGCAGAAATTCTGAAATTGAAAAATGAGATTACCAAAAAAAACAAGACATTTGAGGATAATAGTAGGATTATTGATAATATTAATTTTCATCTTTTTCTGTGGCTCTCAGACAGTTGATGAATAATTGATATTAGGTTTATGTATTTGTAATGTTATTGATATTGTAGTATTTGAATGTTATTGATATTAAGTTGATGAATATTTGTAATGTTATTAACATTGTGGCCCTGAGACAGTGTTTTAATGGCATCAACATTTTGGAAGCTATTAATATTAGTGGTATTTACATGTTAGTTTGATTACCATTGTCATTATCTGTTAGTTTGTTTCTGAAATACATGTAGCACAAAAAAATGTTAACAAAACTTCACATAAGAAACAAACACTGCACAAACTCATTACAACTCATATAAAAACCATAACAAATTGATTACCAAATCCAACACATATTTCCACAAGTCATGCACAAAATCCTGCAAACTATATCACTAAATCCATATAAAAAAACCTTACCAAAGCCATATCAAAAACCATAGCAAATCCATTACAAAATCCAACACAAAAATAACTACCATTTCAGAAGTTTAGACTTCAAAAGATCCCTTAAGAAGTTCAGAGTTCAACACAACTATTACAAAATATATAACAACCCATTATCAACCTTCTTCAGCAGACCCAAAATCATTTGTCATTGCCATGGCCATTTTGGTTAAGTACCAGGAACTTTTTTCCCTTATCAACTACAACCTTGTTATGAGCTGTGGTAATACTGCTTCCCACAGAAAAACAGGCCTCTCTCCAGTAAATGTAGGAGGCCCTCTAATTTGAACTCCATGTGTGGCTCTTGTAGGCTGCAGAATGTTTCCTCTGAGTAGCTGATCATACATGGATGGTCCAGGAGTTGATCTTTGCATTGTGTCCATCAAAGGTGTCTGGGACTGTTGTGTAGGAACTTCTTCCATCACAATACTTGCATCTTCTGTTGGACTTGACAGTGGTGGAAACAAAGTTGGGTTCACAGTACTTGCTAGGTTTCTAAGGGATGGACCACTGTTCTTTTTTACCTGAAATTAAAACATACATCACAATAACTTAGTAATTGCACCCATAAAAAAGTAGCAGTAGCAGTATATATAAATTAAAACACACATCACAATAATTACCTGCAATTTTTGTACCACTGGAGGTTGGTTTGTGGTTACTGGAGGAGGTTGGTTAGTGGTAGTTGAACATGTGGCTACATTATGCCCTTCACCACCACATCTGCTGCATTTCACCTTACTTTGTTGCCTCTTCACCTTTGTAGAAGATGAAGTTCCTTTTTTCTTCTTATTTTTCCCAACCATCTCATCACTCTCCCTTCTCCTAGCCTTAGAAGGTCTCCCTGCACCCCTTCCAAAGTTTGGTGGCAGTGGTGGTATGAAATTGTTCTCCTCCCAAAATTCAGTGCCATTAATTGGATACAAGGTGTTCCCATAAGTAGCCATATACTTAGACACTGTGTAGCATTCATCTACATAGTCCTCAGCATTACCTCTTTGAAAATAGATGGCACTCAAAGCATGGCTGCATGGAATTCCAGACAATCCCCAAGACCTACATGAACAAATTTTATCCTTCAAGTTGACAGAGTATTGTGCTCCATTGTTACATTATCTCAAAGTGCATGTCATCAGCCTTAACTAGAATGCAATCAGCCACTGCCTTACTGTGTAGCTCCAGAAGCTCCATTATTCTTGGACACAATCTATTCTTCCACTTTCTTGCAGCTCTATCTCTGTTCTCTTGCATTCTCTTCATTAGGTATTCTCTAATCCACTCTAGCATTGTGATTATAGGTTCTTCTCTGGCCTCCAGAATACAAGAGTTAAAGGTTTCACAACAGTTATTCAAAAGCATATCACATTTGGGATCATCCTTAAAATGTGATCTGGACCACTGATCTGGTGGTTTTTTAGAGAGCCATTCCCAAGCATCTGGGCTCATCTCCTTAAGCTCTGCCGTTCTACTTGTGAATCCAGACTTAGTTGTGGACATTGCAGCAACCCATAAGGCATTTGTGAATGCCAAACCCCTATAACCTGCTGTTTTGAAGTTATCGCAAAGATGTCTGACACAAAATCTGTGATCAGCTTGAGGGAATATTTCAGCTGCAGCTTGAATTATCCTCTTCTGTTTGTCAGACATTAGGGTGAAGCCACTGGTGTCCTTCAGTGCTAAGTCATTCTTCATAATTGTCAAGAACCATGACCATGTCTCTGTGCACTCACTACTCACTACAGCATATGCAAAAGGGAACCACTTATTATTAGTGATGGGATAAAGATATCACCTGGGCTCCCTCGACTCGGACGGCCACCGTACCTGCAAGAACCCAAAGCCCGGACCCCGGGAGGGGTGCCCGGCTTTGGGCCTCCGATGCTTAAGTCAGTATTGGATTCATGCATATAGAGAGAGAGTGTGTAGAGAGAGAAAGTGTAGTAAGGGAATGAGTAGAGAATGTAGGAAATGAGTACCTTAGCCCCCCTTTTATAGGGGGAGTGTACCTTATAGTCCAAATTGGGCTTGGCCTAAGTTGGGCTTGGCCCATATTATCATATCAAGTGTCTTAGCCCATGTATGGGCGTATTCTTCAATATATATCCATAAAAACCGGTCGGGCATGACATGTTATATCAGATACTACCGGTCGAGCCGACAATACTAGCTGTGGCTATATCATCTAGTCCCCCCACTCTGGTCGAGTGAGCATAACTCGATCCAAGAGTGAAGTAGAACAACTCGCCGCTGGAGTCAAACACTGAAAACTGAATGGTTGTAGAAGTCGAAAAGTAAGTGACCCGCCACCAGGGTCAAGCACCGGAAGACGAGGTTCGAGAGACCGCTAAGGTTAAAAACCAAAGATCAAATAATCATCAATGAGGTTTAAAGCCGAGTTTCGAAAGAGCGTTGAGGTCGAGAACCGAGAGTCGAGACCGTTGAGGTAAAAAATCGAGAGTGGAGACTGTTGAGGTCGAAAACTGAGAGTTGAGACCGTTGAGGTAAAAAACTGAGAGTAGAGACCGCTGAGGTCGAGAACCGAGAGTCGAGACCGTTGAAGTCGAGAACCGAGAGTCGAGACCGTTGAAGTCGAGAATCGGGAGTTGAGACCGTTGAGGTCGAGAACCGAGAGTCGAGACCGTTGAGATCGAGAATCGAGAGTAGAGACCGTTGAGGTCGAAAATCGAGAGTGGAGACCGCTGAGGTCGAGAACCGAGAGTCGAGACCGTTGAGGTCAAAAACTGAGAGTGGAGACTGCTGAAGTCAAAAACCGAGAGTCGAGACCGCTGAGGTCGAAAACCGAGAGTCGAGACCGTTGAAGTCGATAACCGAGAGTCGAGACCGTTGAGGTCGAGAACCGAGAGTCGAGACCGTTGAGGTCGAGAACCGAGAGTGGAGACCGTTGAGGTCGAGAATCGAGAGTGGAGACCGTTGAGGTCGAAAACCAAGAGTCTAGACCGCTGAGGTCGAAAACCGAGAGTCGAGACCGCTGAGGTCGAAAACCGAGAGTCGAGACCGTTGAAGTCGAGAACCGAGAGTCGAGACCGTTGAGGTCGAGAACCGAGAGTCGAGACCGTTGAGGTCGAGAACCGAGAGTCGAGACCGTTGAGGTCGAGAACCGAGAGTCGAGACCGTTGAGGTCGAGAATCGAGAGTCGAGACCGTTGAGGTCGAGAATCGAGAGTTGAGACCGTTGAGGTCGAAAACTGAGAGTGGAGACCGCTGAGGTCGAAAACTGAGAGTTGAGACCGCTGAGGTAGAGAACCGAGAGTCGAGACCGTTGAGGTCGAGAATCGAGAGTGGAGACCGTTGAGGTCGAAAATCGAGACTGGAGACCGCTGAGGTCGAAAACTTAGAGTCGAGACTGCTGAGGTCGAAAACCGAGAGTCGAGACTGTTGAAGTCGAGAACCGAGAGTCGAGACCGTTGAGGTCGAGAACCGAGAGTCGAGACCGTTGAGGTCGAGAACCGAGAGTCGAGACCGTTGAGGTCGAGAATCGAGAGTTGAGACCATTGAGGTCGAAAACCAAGAATAGAGACTGCTGAGGTCGAAAACCGAGAGTCAAGAATCGAGAGTCGAGACCGTTGAAGTCGAGAACCGAGAGTCGAGACTGTTGAGGTCGAGAATCGAGATCTGAGATCGTTGAGGTCAAAAACCGAGAGTCGAGACGCTGAGGTCGAAAACCGAGAGTCGAGAGACCGTTGACCGAAGTCTTGAATTTGAAAGCTTGAAATTATGTCTTTTGTGTTTCGATCACCATGTTCGAGCTCCTTTATACTACCTCGTCCTATCGCCCCTCAGTTTAAAGTTTAAAATTCAAGCCTGTTGTATATTCCTTTGAAAAATAAATCAACCACCAACCTGCTCGAGCAATAAAAATATACTCGACCCGCCACTGAGGTCGAAATACACTTTCGACAAAATCAAACAAAAATCAACATCAACCTGCTCGATAAATAATGAATATATTCGACCTTCCATCGAGATCGAAAAACAATTTCGATAAAATCAATCAAAATCAACATCAACCTGCTCGAGCAATAATGAATATACTCGACCTTCCACCGAGGTCGAAAAACAATTTCGATAAAATCAATCAAAAATCAACATCAACAGGATCAACACCCACAACAACCAACAAAATACCCCTATGTGGGCCCTTCAAATGACATCCATCAATCCCCATTATTGGTCTGCTCCCATCTCTATACCCTTTCTTCATTGCAGCAAAACAAATGTACAACCTGTTGAACCTGGAATTTCCATCTTCATCAACCTCAGTACCTAAAATGATAGTAGACCCAGGGTTTGATCTTCTAAGTTCCTCAGAATATTCCCACAACTTAGAATATTGCCCTTCTGCAGAGCTTTGCAGAATTTTCAGTGCTCTTCTCTTAGTTCTATATGCTTGATCCTTAGAAATGTGACACCTTAGTTCTTCAATAGTGCTTGTCCTGAAACCTTTTACACTTCTCTTGGGGTCTGCCTTAAATTCCTTCAAGTATCTGTCACACAACCAAGAGGACTTCACATTTTTCACCTGCAAGGGAGATGGACAAAAATAAGTACCACATATAAGTGTTAAGAAAAAGTTAACTACCATGACCATTTAAGTGTTGTGAAAAAAATTAAGTAGCAGATTTAAGTGTTAAGAGAAAAGTTCAAACAACCATATTTGTTTTATAATCATTTAAGTGAGTGTTAAGAGGAGTTCACAGAGGTTACCTGGAAAGTAGATGGACAAGAATGTTCAGAAATGAATTCCTTGATGAACCAAGTTTCTTCATTCTTTTTCTTGATTAGATGCACATTCCATTGACAGTCTGTTGCAACACATGTAACATACAACCTTGTAGAATCACTTCTACATATCTTCATACCTCTGTGACTCTTAATGGCATAACTTTGGACAACTTTCTTAAATTCCTTTTTGCTACTGAATAGCATCCCAAGCTCAAACACAAGATTGAATATAGTGGCAAGATTGAATACAAGCATCTGTTCTCCCTCCTCAATATTGGCAATATGATCATCTATGTCATCCCCATTATGGACCACATCTGCTTCACTATTACCACTTTCTTCTTCTGAACCCTGAATTGAACTTTCCACATTATGATCAACAAAATTCCGATATAGATGGTCATCATCATCATCATCATCATCATCATCATCATCATCATCATCATCATCATCATCAATGTGATCATCTTCCATATTGTACTCAGAATCCATGGAGTCCTCATCAAAGTTATTTTCAACTGTGGCTTCATTATGATCACAATTTTCTGCAACATCATTTGCAGTTGACAGATGAGGTGATGACACCCCAGAAAAATCTTCAATAAGCTTGAACAATTCCTCATCATTGTCCACTTCCATTAAACGAGATGCTTCTGACAACTGATTTGTTGTGTCCGCACTGTGATCAATGTTATCCTCAAATTGCTCATCATCATCATCACTTTCGTCAGTTTCCATATTGTATTCAGAGTCAAGAGAGTCTTCACCATAGCTCTTTTGGAAAGATGTTTCATCACACTCTTTTTGAACAGAGGTTTGATCACACTCTTTTTGAACAGAGGTTTGATCACACTCTTTCTGAACAGATGTTTCTCCACCATCCTTTTCAACAAATGCTTCTGAAAGCTTCTCTATTGTGTCCACGCTAAGATCAACATTTACCTCAAACATGTCATCATCATCACTTTGTTCAGTTTCCCCAATGTATAATAATCAGGAGAGTCTTCATCAGAGTTCTTTTGAACAGAGGCTTCATTACAGTCTTTTTGAACAGATTCTTCTCCATCAGCCTTTTCAGCAAATGCTTCTGACAGTTTATCAGTTGTGTCCACACTAAGATCTACATTGTTCTCAAACAGCTGATCATCATCACTACTTTGCTCAGTTTCCACATTGTAATCAGAATCAAGAGAGTCTTCATCATCGCTTGCTATCACATCCACATAAATCTCTATCTCCTTAAGAGGTAGATGAGTAATAAACCAAGTCCTAGCATCTTCATCAGAGAAAATTCCCTGAAAGCTGCCACACAACACATAATATTTCCTCCTTTTTCCTTTTCCAACAGCCTCATCAGTTAAACTATTCAGGGTTTCTATGTTCATTCCTTTACTATTCATATAGTCAAAGATAATGGAATCACCACCCTTATAGTAAGCATTAGCTTCATTGACAAATTGACCTCCATAGTATACAACCACACTGATTTGACCACTTTCACGAGCTGTGATTAAAAAAAAAAAATAATTTTTATCAGAACATATAACAACTTTTCATATGAATAAAAAACGATTGTCAATGTCCCCACATGTCTGTATAAAACCCAAACATAAAACCACACAAAAGGACCACCACTTTAATTCTAAAATTTTAAAAAAGCTATCTTCATAAAAAACAAATATATACAGAACTTCAAATTTTACTGCTTCGCACGAAAAATTAAGAAATCTTACTGTACGGAGGCGGACAAGAGTTTGGCTTCCTACTGCTTCGCACGTATATTGAGGATGTCATCAAATCGTCGTCTTAATCTCTAGGTTTCTTCTCCGATTTGCAGCTTCGCGAGCATTAGGCTTTTGTTGCGCGATTTTAGGGTTTATGTTCTGCCCGATTTTTTCCCCAAATTTCTGTGTGAAGGGTGAGCTGATGTGGATTAAGTGTGGAAGGGGTATTTATAGAGGTGCGAGCTGATGTGGATTAAGTGTCCACGTGTAGTTCCACGCTGGCAATTTCGGTGTTCTCAGGCGGAGTTCCGACGACTTTGGCCGGATTTGGGTAGAAAGACCGATTTTTTAAAACGTTTTGGCTAAAAGTGCCAAAATGAAAAAAAAGTGGGTAAAATTGCCAACCCGTCTAAGTTAGTGGCTAGTTTTTGCAATTTAGCCCCGTTTATATAATCTCTATCGTTCCCGAAAAAAAATTAGATATTATAAACAAAAAAATGCTACAAGTACATAATAAATATACATAACACTCACATGGAGTGGGGTCCACTTGATTTTTATATTTGGTGGGTCCCACTCAATGTAAGTGTTATGTACACCCCTACATACAAAATTATGTACCTATACATTTTTCATAAACAAAAATTCATACGCGAAGCCACACCTCGAATTACAATTCAAAACTTAAGATTTTTAAGGATTCTCCTTAAATCTCAAAATCTCAAAAAGTTTGAATGTCTTTTAAAAATCTCGAATGAATACACATCTCTTAAATGAGGATAACTCTTTATTATAATGAATACACATCTCTTAAATGAGGATAACTCTTTATTATAATAAAGAGAGTTGGAGAAGTGGCAACACAAGACCATTTTGAAAGTTATCTGGTGGAGTAGCACGTTAACACCCAAAAATGGCTTAGCCATTTTTCTGCCCATTACAACAGTCATCGCGGGATATTTTTTTGCTTTAATTGGCTGATGACCAGAGGTATCCACTTCCTAGTTGGAAGTTATGAATAGGACATAGTAGAACTGCAGAACTAGAACACGCACATCATCTTAATACTTGCTATTTTGAAAAGAGTAACACATCATGAATACCGTGCTCAGTACTCGACTTCATTTAAGTTCGCTGGAGCTCGAAAGTCTAAAAGTGCTACAACTTCTGAGATGCAACCGTTGTATCTGTAGGGACGAGATGCTTGAATCTGTTAGTACATGTGCAGACAGAGCAGATTTTTGCCTCGGCTTATTGTCTTTTCGATATCAAGTTTTCGTGTAATTTTCTATTTTTAGTTCATAATGTAAGATCTGAAACATATCAATTCAGTTCGTAGGTTTTCTGTTGTAACTCGACACTCATTTTGTGACAATCGTAAGACGAATATCCATATCCACCGAACTAATCGCATTCATTAGATATGGTTCGGACAATGATGTTCATCATCATCATCTCATACATGTTGTCCATGTACCAACTATTTGGTTTTGTGAAGAACATCATCTATCATGCTTTAAATCGAAATTGAAACTTACCGTTTAAAATTTTGTCGACTCTGTGAAGACATAAACGACCTAAGTAGCCGAACAAACGGTTCTGAGTTGTTCTTCGCACCGGACTTCTCGTCCTATTGCCTCATTGGTGGTCGTGCCTCCTTGTGTACACCGAAGTCGTCGTGCGTCTTCGAGCTACCACCGTGAATCTCCGACCGCTGCTTATATCACCTAGCATAGTCAGACTGAAGCGTGCATCGATGAGCGTGTCCGGGGGTCCATTCATTGTGTGTCGCTCCCGCTATTCGCCGAGTGCTACCGCACGAGTTGGCCGGATGGTGCGCCTGTGGGTGGCTAGCGGTCTGTCTGTTATGTCTTCGGGCTATGGCCTGGGCTACCTGCAGGTTACCTGCATCTACGGGTGCTGGTCTCTAGGTCTGTCTGGCCTCGTCGGTGCGTTACATGTTGCCGCTGGTGTTGGTGCCACGTGCGATGGTCGCCAGTGTCGGGGCCGCCAAGTTTGGTGGTCATCAGATGTGCCGCGGGGACATATATATTCACCAGAATACGAACGTATGAATTTGGTTCCTTCTGTTGTATGACCGATCACCTACTTAGATTCATCTTGGTGGGCTACTCGTCTAATCTCCCAAATCCTCACAATTTTTCTCTCATTTGAATTAACAATTTTATCCAAATTTTCTGAGAAGAGAAATCCGATTTCTCGTGTGTTATGCCTGTAGAACCCTTTCGAAGGCTAAGGGACTTGGTGTATTTATAGGCTATAACTGGACCCTAAGGAGGTGCTAAATATGGACTCCCCAAGTATGGGCCCAACTGAGGGCCAAGCCCACTCTACTCATACTTGAACAATATCTCAGTTGACTAGAGAAATAGTGTTTCACTCCTCATTTAGTGCCCGAATTACATATAATTCGTCTCCCAGCTAATTGCTCAATTTACTTCTTCATGTTTAAGATATACCGTCCGCTGATTAATTTAATTACTGAACATAATTGAAGCTAACAACAGAATTTCCATCTTATAATGCTACTCAACACACATCAAGTACAAGAAACTCCATAAAATATATGAGCTATAAATAAACCTAGAAGCACTATCAAGAAGCTTTTGCCTTGTAAATATTTGTGTTGATGGAGCATGAAGCCGTTTCAAATTGCTCAAATGCAAAGACTGTTTTGTATGTTTTTCTGCTTATTTTTGGTGTTTTTAATGTGGTGAGTCGATCCAATTTTGGCTCTTAAATGCGTTTTTTGGTCCATTTTTGTTCGTGTTAATAATTTTTAGTCTTTGAGCCACGTTTGTTTATTTTCAGTGTATCTTGTGGATTTTAGTATTTTTGTAGGCCCGGAAGGAAAAAGAAATCAATTTGGCGTTGTTTCGTCCCGAGCTACCATTTTTTGTCCAAGATGTGTGAAGAAATATTATTTGTTCCGTCCAAAGTGAGAAGAAAATATTTGATAAGCCGAACTGAGATTTCAAGACTATCGGAGGAGGTTGCGATGATTCCGAGCGAACCGGACCTTGAGAGTAAGTCACGAGCCCCGACTTGGCCAAATATTCTCGAGGCGCACGAGTTGAGTTCAGAGCTGTTGGATTTTCATGGGAACTGGACATAGTACTCCAATCCGCATTGTGAAAAATTCCTCCAACACACAATTCTCCGTCTTGCCTCACCAATTGCGACCCTGCAAAACTTCTGGCCCAACTCGCAAGGATCGAGAAGACTTGGCTCAAAACTCTACATCTAAATTCTGTTACAAATTGGATGTCGTCAAAGAAAAGTTCATAGATAAGTAATATTTACACCAAAAGGCCACGTATCTCCGAGCTCAAATGGCGTGCTTTTGTCAAAATCTCGAAGAGACCTACCACGAATCTTGTGAGAGGTTCAAGGGGCTTCAACTCCAATGGCCACACCATCATTTTTGCCTTGGAGTATTAAATCAATTCTTCTAAGATGGACTTCACTAAAATTTGCAATACATGGTGGACCATGCAGCCAGAGGAACATTGGAAGCCATACCGAGGAGGAGGTCTATGGTCTATATGAGTTGCTCAGTGAGAACTCTCAACAAAAGAGTATCCTGAGATGAGCCTCCGTAAATGAAGCTACACCATCTTCGGGTTCTTCCTTTAACGATGCGGTCCTTGCAAAATTAGCTTAATTGCAGAAAAGCTTAAATATCTCCGTCTAAAAGATGTGAAATCAACTCAAGTGGCTATGATGAAGATGTACGAAAGTTTTGAGGATATAGGGCATGGGCTTAAGAGTGCTCTAGATCGGTTGACTCTCATTTCAACCCAAATTTCTAAGGGTCCCTTAAGATGTGAACGTGCTTCGAGGTATCCTACCCGAGGCCAAAACAATCCATATTCAAACACCCACTACCCTAGGAGGAGGAATCACCAGAACTTCCCTTGGAGGGATCCCGAGGTGGTGTATAGACAACTGCCACTACCACCTCAAGCATTTCCACCGACAAAAAATCATACATTCCAACGAAGACTGGAGTTTCAAGGCTACTAACTGGGCACAGAGGTTTTCTCCCAAGGAATCCAGTTCCAATTCCACCGGAGTATGAGAAGGACGCAAAGAGCAACTTAATGGATAGACAAATCGATCCCTTGCATCCATCGTATCCACCTTATACGATGTCGTCAAGGGTTTACCTTCTATCCAAGATTCTCTCAAATGCATTGAGACTCAAATAGGGCAACTCGTTTCATTTATAGGTGAGATCCAAAGGAGCAACAAGAAGGATAGACACCTGAGTCGACCAGAGAAAGCTCATATCATTACAATTTTGTGGAGTGGGAAAATGGTGGACAACTGGGCAGAGAATCAAACGAAGGGGTTGTAGAAGAAGTCCTTGATGAGGAGAACGAGAAAGAACCAACCAAGAAAGTAGAGGCAACTAATGGAAAGGTTGCAATGACAGAGGAGAGAAAAAAGAAAAGAAAATTCGAAGGCTGATGAAATATAAACTATACACACAAGTCGGATACACCATACCGGCTACTGATTCTTTATCCAAGCCGCTTAATGGACACTAAGAAGAACCAACTATTCAAGGACATTTTTGACATGCTTTCAAAGGTAAATGTGAACTTAACCCTTCTTGATGTCATTCAAAATGTTCCCGATCTTAAGATATGCCTTCCATGTCTTCATCATGAAGGTGTCATTGACCGAAAAGTAGGTTACGAATTGATCCCCCTTTCTTTACCTCGGCGTCCTTCGCCATGACCCGGGGACATGCTTTGTAACACCCCACTTTGATTTTAAAGAAATTTTGGACTTTCCAAAAATCAGTAAATAATTTTTCGAGATCATTTTGAAATCTAACGGGTGTTAAACAACATTTTTCATAACCCAAGTCTTATCTGGGCCCATGGGGATTCATTACCCGGTTTTCACAAGTTTTTCATTAACCCAAATCATATCACATGACAAAATACTCAACATGAAATATTCAAACCTCATAAAAACTAAACATCATAAACAAGGGTCTATCAAGTATTCCCAATATCAAAACAAGTCATAAGTTTTTAATAAAATTTTCACAAGCCTCAACATAAAAAGTTCAACAAGACCTCATTTATTCTAACGGAAGCGAAATTTATAGGCATAATCAATAGATCGACCCACTCGTCTTTTCTCGTCACCCGGCACCTGCTTAACCTGCATCCGTAAAGAGCAGGTGGGGATGAGCACAAGATGAAAACAAGGTGCTCACCACTATGCACGTATAGCACAATAATGAATAATGTAAAGAAGGCATGGTCGCAATATGAACAAAAATCAATTACATGTCACATCCCCAAATCATATCACAATATACTACCCATGTGTACACATCTTTCATTAGCCACGGAAAGGGGATTCATTACCTTAACGGTGGGGGTACGTGCCACGCTACGGACACGGCCTTTCATTAGGTCTTAGGGGACTTACCTCGCAAGGGTAACCGTATTACATCGACGGGAACAACCGTACCGACGGCCGAATCGGCTCACGCCGATAGGCTACATGGTTTACATGCATACTTAGATCATACCAACCCAACATTAAATAAAATACATACGGCATAGCAAATTTTATAAGTAAACCCACCTGTTACCGAAGCGATAGATACAAAAACAAGAGTAGGCAGCGAGCTCATCTCGTCAAACACCTACATATATTAAAATAGTCCTATAAATGACTATTCAACACATGACCAACCAATCATAACAATCACTTAATCCAACTAAGCTCACATAAGCATTTAATCAAAGAAATCCCATTTCCAAAAACACCACTTACGTTTTTCAAAACTTGACCCGTGCAGCGTTTTTGAAATCAACATAACTTTCTGTACAAAACTCGGATGAAAATGATTCAAGTTGCACTAGAATCATAAGACATGCATCTACAATTTCTATGAAGAAAACAAAAGTAAATAAGGTCATTAAGGTAGTGTAAAAATAGCTAACATTCAAACATCAAATTCTGTCAAAGTATAAAATCCTACTTCATGCATATCTACATTCAAATTATCACAACTCGAGCTACATATATCATCTCAGCATGAATCTTATCTCATTAGAAAGCTAATCAATAGACCTACAACTTTTATGAAAATCACAAACTCATTTGAGCACATTTAAGTACCATAAAAAAAGTCAAACATTTATTAATACATGCTGCCAGATTTTCGAAAACTGCTTGCACACTCGTTTTATAAAAATCATAACTCACTCGATATAACTCGGATTATCAAAATTCAAAAACCCCGAGAAAGCCAACAGAAAATACTACATTTCATCAGAAGGCCTCAATAACAAATTACGGGTTTCTAGTGGTCATAATTACAGCATAACAGAGCATTAAATCATGCATGTACCAATCGAAAAAATCCAATTTCAAACAAGGATTCGGTAATACGAACGATACTTATATATAACATGTGATATACGAGAACAACCGCAATAACGAGAGGGTTCGGAAATGTTTACCGTCTTCGGGAAAATACGAGCTCAGTTAAAGTAATCGAACGAAATGATGGGAGTTCGACACCGGCATTTTAAATCATTTTTCTACTATTCTCCACGGGAATTCAAATGTCTCTAATTAAATGCTCGGAGCTCCGAAATACTTCATATTTGTCCGCATAGCATCGTATTGAAATATCTTCACGCCTCAATTCGATTTTCGGTAAACCGAAATCACACGTGACCTTGCTGGATCCCGAAAAAGGGCATTTTCTTTAATTTACTAATACTTTATCTCAATTTCGGGCTAGTAAAAATAAATGATTGGAATCCCGAAATCATAAATCGATACCACCAACGACTTCTCTTCTTCTCGAACTTTCACGTAAGTACTCATTGGTAATACTCGACTCGGTTTTCGAATCCCGTCGGGACACCGTAAGTCGACATAAAAATAAGCTTAAATAGTGTAAAAAAAAAATGAAGATAATAAATTCTGAACTCTTACTCTCTTATTCTCTCTCGGCTTTCTCTCGATTACACACATAATAATGAAGTGTAGTTTAATGGAGTTATATGAATTGGAACTGAGATTCTGACTTAGATTTAGGATTAGTCAACTATTAGCCATATCAAACTCCAACTGCTTACTTAATGTATTAGCTGGAAGGAATATGATCACAATTTGCATCATTAGCACATGTAGTGACCTGGAGGCGGCACGGACAAGCTGGCGCATGTTACAATGTTGAATTTAATGACTTAGGAACTTAGAAAAATTCTAAGTTTTTAATACAAAGGCTCGACTAATATTTGCTTAAGGCTCAACTTATGACCGAACATGCTGGTTCAGTTCACAATTTATCTTTAACGATTAATCAAAATATACTCGACTTCCATTATTCATAATCTTAGAATAATTAACCCATCTTATAAATCCATTTATAAAAATAAACATACCGGAATTAATTAATTACTGAATAAAATTTAGTCGAGAATTATTTCTACATAAAATCAAATTTATAGCTGAATAACTTAAACACTTGGGAAAAATTCTAATTGAACCGAGACTTAAAATCGAAAAATATCGAACGATTCAGTTGACAACAGATAAATATAATAATTTATATATGACTTTATAATCTCGAGTTTTGGTTCAATCGCATGACGCTCGGGAATTAAAATAAATCATTCAGTAATATTTATATATCACACCCATTATATATAATAATATAATAATAATAATAATAATAATAAATAATAATAATAATAATAATAATAATAATAATAATAATAATAATAATAATAATAATAATAATAATAATAATTGTAATAATAATAATAAACAATCTCCAATAATTCATAATCAAACGGGGCGTTACAGTCTACCCACCTTACAAGGAATTCCGTCCTTGGAATTCGAAAACACAACAACTAGAAGGGTAAAGAGAGTACAAGAAGGGGACATCAAATGTGAGGTTCGGATACTCCCTCCGATTCTCGGTCTCCCTTTGCCAAGTCTTCTCTCCCTCGACTTGACTACAACCACTGGACATTGACGAGTACCCCTCCCGGTCTTTCCCTGATGGACCTTTGGTCCCAACAGGTCACCGGTACCTCCATACATGTAGGGTTCTGCCTAACACGCAGCTCGTCACAATTAACACATACCTCTAGATCACGCACACATTCCCTCCATCACGAGCGTGGCATGCATGCTCACAAGTCCGGGTGGTGGAGTCAATCATCAGGCTAAGTTATCGACTTGGTCGACAAACCATAATAGGACGGACAATCATCAGTTATACTCAAATCTGGTACATTTAGAACACACGGTTCTGTTTGATACAACTGACAAAGCCTCTCTCCTCCCCGACAAGAACAACATCTCGTATGCGGTTTATGAAGTATAGGCTAGATACTCAATAACGATTTTCTTTCACGGAGTCGGTCTCCAACCGAGACTCAAGGCTCCGCCACACATTAATACGAAACTACTATCTCGCCATGTCGAGAAAATTTCGCATGTGGCAAAGGAAACTAATCGACCAACCCCACACATCGAGGGTTGTTGATTAGAGAATTCACACAACGACTCGAAAGATCAACATACACTTTGACAAAAAAAAAAAAAAATCTGGTTCAAAGACCTCTAAAAGGACAAGGTTGGACTGGATTTAATGCACTGTCACCCGAGAGGTGACACACACGCTGGCGCTGCATATGCGGGGCGCTGGGACGCATACACACTCAGATACCAGCTACAAGATCAAGGTTTGGCCGTATACACTGACCTGGGGAGTTTGGTGTTCGGTGATGGCGGCGGCAGCTCTCGTGCGAGTCAACGATCAGCCACTGCAGTTGGCCTCACGTCTCTCAGCACGGGCGTGCGGGCTCGGCCACCACTTCGCGTGGCTACACCCAATCAGGTTCGACACTCGGTTCGAGGCGCATTCCAGAAATTTTAATTTCCGGCTTTCACAATTCCTAAGTACTCTGATAGGAAAAAGAGTTTAACAACAACAATTTAGGTTTTTCTCGAATTTGAAAGTTTCAAGGTCTCAAAATAACAGGACATAAAACTGAGTTCCAAGTCCACCACCTTATTCCAACAACACACTCCAACCCATAAAAAATACCCAACCTTAGAGATAGGCAAAAATCCTCAGAGGAAATCTAGTGCTGCTCTCTAGTCGAGGAGTCTTGGAGAACTGAGTTTTAATTAATTTGCTAGTATGATCTACCTTGTCAGATTGATCGCGTTCTGCTCGGTCATTATACACATATTCACAGTTTGCAAATAACCATCTCCTATTGTCAATCATGCACACCGACAATAGTGAAATGAGTAAGTACCCCAATAATTCATTGTGATATTATTATTACTGACATTTCACATCTTCTTTCGGCTGCCATTAATACACTTTGGTTGCGTATTCTGCCACATGTTATATTTTAATATTAAATTTATGACCGAAATCTTATCTCACGCAATTTGCTCACTGACACCCAAATTGAAGTCGTACCCCATACACGCCATTGATCTATAAACAGACTCGATAATCCTTCAATCTTCTACAGCAATGGTCCGAACTAACAAATGGATCTAGCACTCTCCAGTATCCAAAAATTTTATGCTTTTCTTCCACTTAATATCATAAAGAAAATTTATCTATCTCGCGTGGAAAGATTGAGAATGCTAATGTTCCATAAAATTCCAAACGATATACGATGGCTGATTGAAGCAAAAGTCTGACTATCTGGCGAATTTCCCAACGCATAAAAATATATGACATGTATGGGTAGAAGTACTTTTGCTAAGAAACGAAGAGCTAAAAGAATAGGCGGTTGTTATAAATGTGCTCGTTGGAATTGTGACACACGATGTACGTCTTTAGGATTTGTGTCCAATAATCGAGAAGAAAAAATAGCTTTTATAAAGGATGGTTTGAGTAAAGAATCTTTAGATCAAACAATTCAGTAGATTCTTGAGACACATCCAAGTGGTTACGTGCATCGAGATCTAATGTCTTTATGGACTCAATTCAAAAATGAAGAAGAACGCTATAGTCTCGAAAACATATTATCAAGAGATCCGGTCTTTAAGCACTGTTCTTGTTAGTACAATTTAATAAAATGTATTGTATAGAAAATCTTATCGTTGCTGACAGATAAGATTCATTTGTCGACAACTTTTTCCCTTTTAAAAGGCGAGTCATTCTTCATAGCCAAGTGTCTCACAAAATAAATGGCTACATCAGAGTCTTCTCATGGTAGCAAACTTCTTCAACCACTCACAACTGTATGTGTTCTTGGTGGTTCTAAATTCGCCAATTTTCCACATAATCTCAATATTGTAAGTCAACTGGTGAGAGAGTTAGGGAATCAAAAGATCAACTTACTGTATGTAGGAACTAGCTTCATCTTCTTTGATAACCTTTTAATGGCTGCAAAATGTTTTGGCATAGAGGTGAGAAGTATCATCCCTTTTTATATAACTTCAACAAAGGTTGTCAAAGATTCTACAAGTTTGATGCTCACTATTTCTATGTATGACTGCACGATGGCTATGGTAAACGGTTGTGATGCTTTCATCGTTCTTCCTGGTGGTTATGAAACATTAATGACAATGTTTACCATTGCTTCTTGGGCAGAATTGAAACTTCATAACAAACCCATAGGTTTCTTGAATTTCAATAACTTCTTTCACGGTTTGCTTGGATTCCTAGATGAAGGAGTGTATCAAACTTTATATCTCCTTTAAAGAGAGAAATATTTAAGCCTGCAGACACACCAGCTGGACTTATCAAAAAGCTTCAAGACAGCATCATAGTTCAAGATTCTGTGGAAACACAAGGAGTCAAACGCAAAAGAGCTTTTGATCCTTTAGATCTCTCATTGTGAACCCTTATAACCATAATGGGTGGCGGAGTTACGGAGTCTTGTTCTCTTGAGACGCACCCTCCCTTTATGTATATATTATCTTGTATTAGTTGAGGATTCACTTTTACTTTATATGTATTTTCCTTTATCTTATGCCTCTGTATTAGGTTCTTAGTAATAATGATATCCTCAACAATGTGCTTGAATCTTCATGTATCTTTTCTGTTTCTTCATGTTTGACTTTCAAGGTTACTAACGTCTTTATCTTTTCAAATATTTTTGATTGTGTAAAAATATACTTCTTCTAGTATATGCTTGATTCACACCTCAATACTACTTGATTCTTGATTGAGAATTTTTCTTAATTCAAATGTTCATTTGGATTTCCTCAGAATTGATACCTTCAGAACATACGACTCTGTTGATACCTATGATAAAACGTCATTCCTCTTTGACACGAGTAATATCTCATGTGCGATTTAGAAAATGCCGACTAACTATTCAATAACAATCCCTTTGGTCCACTTGTCAACTGATCTAGACGTTTGAGTGATCCCGCCCATTCTAAACCTCTCGGTTGTCTAATCTCAATAAGATATCCTGACGTTGGTCACCAGAAAGCTATGGTGCACAATTGCAAATCTCATTCATCGATGAGATATCTCGCACAAAGTGCTAACTTGAAATTTAAAGAAAAAAAAAATAAAAATTCTAGGTCATAATTAATCTCATATGCAACTAGAGTTCTCCTAGTTGAACACTAGAATTCGAATCATAACAAAGGTAGATAAAACATCCACTACCACCCAAAATTTCAACAATCCATCTCATAAGTAGTTCCACTACTACTTAGGCAAGAATACAAAAGTTACAATTTATATTATAAGTATTTTCATTGATACTTATATAAACACATACCTTAAGCAGCGCGTAGTGACGGAGACGAGTGGTCATATTTTAAGGTCTAACCCATAATCACATATAAACCAGTCTACAGAAACGCAGACTGGCTCTGATACCAAACTGTAACACCCCACTTTGATTTTAAAGAAATTTCGGACTTTCCAAAAATCAGTAAATAATTTTTTGAGATCATTTTCGAAATCTAACGGGTGTTAAACAACATTTTTCATAACCCAAGTCTTATCTGGGCCCATGGGGATTCATTACCCGGTTTTCACAAGTTTTTCATTAACCCAAATCATATCACATGACAAAATACTCAACATGAAATATTCAAACCTCATAAAAACCAAACATCATAAACAAGGGTCTATCAAGTATTCCCAATATCAAAACAAGTCATAAGTTTTTAATAAAACTTTCACAAGCCTCAACATAAAAAGTTCAACAAGACCTCATTTATTCTAACGGAAGCGAAATTTATAGGCATAATCAATAGATCGACCCACTCGTCTTTCCTTGTCACCCGGATTTTCGAAAATCACAAACACTTTTGAGCACATTTAGGTACCATAGAAAAGTCAAACATTTATTAATACATGCTGCCAGATTTTCAAAAACTGCTTGCACACTCGTTTTATAAAAATCATAACTCACTCGATATAACTCGGATTATCAAAATTCAAAAACCCCGAGAAAGTCAACAGAAAATACTACATTTCACCAGAAGGCCTCAACAACAAATTATGGGTTTCTAATGGTCATAATTACAGCACAACAGAGCATTAAATCATGCATGTACCAATCGAAAAAATCCAATTTCAAACAAGGATTCGGTAATACGAACGATACTTATATATAACATGTGATATACGAGAACAACCGCAATAACGAGAGGGTTCGGAAATGTTTACTGTCTTCGGGAAAATACGAGCTCAGTTAAAGTAATCGAACGAAATGACGGGAGTTCGACATTGGGATTTTAAATCATTTTTCTACTATTCTCCACGGGAATTCAAATGTCTCTAATTAAATGCTCGGAGCTCCGAAATATTTCATATTTGTCCGCATAGCATCGTACTTGAAATATCTTCACGCCTCAATTCGATTTTCGGTAAACCGAAATCACACGTGACCTTGCGGGACCCCGAAAAATGGTATTTTCTTTAATTTACTAATATTTTCTCTCGACTTTGGGCTAGTAAAAATAAATGATCGGAATCCCGAAATCATAAATCGATGCCACCAACGGCTTCTCTTCTTCTCGAACTTTCACATAAGTACTCATTGGTAATACTCGACTCGGTTTTCGAATCCCGTCGGGACACCGTAAGTCAACATAAAAATAAGCTTAAATAGTGTAAAAAAAAATGAAGAAAATAAATTCTGAACTCTTACTCTCTTATTCTCTCTCGGCTTTCTCTCGATTACACACATGAAAATGAAGTGTAGTATAATGGACTTATATGAATTGGAACTGAGATTCTGACTTAGATTTAGGATTACTCAACTATTAGGCATATCAAACTCCAACTGCTTACTTAATGTATTAGCTGGAAGGAATATGATCACAATTTGCATCATTAGCACATGTAGTGACCTGGAGGCGGCACGGACAAGCTGGCGCATGTTACAGTGTTGAATTTAATGACTTAGGAACTTAGAAAAATTCTAAGTTTTTAATACAAAGGCTCGACTAATATTTGCTTAAGGCTCAACTTATGACCGAACATGCTGGTTCAGTTCACAATTTATCTTTAACGATTAATCAAAATATACTCGACTTCCATTATTCATAATCTTAGAATAATTAATCCATCTTATAAATCCATTTATAAAAATAAACATACCGGAATTAATTAATTACTGAATAAAATTTAGTCTAGAATTATTTTTACATAAAATCGAATTTATACCGGGGTGTCGAGGTTGATGAATCTATTTCCAGAAGTGCTCGTAGATCGAGAAAATCTTAACGTCTTCGACGACATAAAAGTAGAAGAGCATGGTGTCGAGAGCTTGTCTTCGATGGAGATGGTTGAGGTCTGAGCGGTGAGGATTTTTTTGTGTGTCTGTATGAGAAAGTGAAAGAGGGATTTTATCAAACGTGGTGTGTGATTGTGCTTTGTTTCTAATTGTTAAAAGATTAAAACGTTGTTTTTCCACGACAGACTAAAAAAAAGGACAGTCTAATAGTTTCACAACTGGTCACGTGTCAACCTCACGTGTCAGTCTAGTATAGTCATATGTATATGCATGTCTCTATGCTCAATTAATAATTGGGTTTATTGCACAAAATCCCCCTGTATTATATGAAATTTGATCATTTTTCCCTGATATTTTAATAATTGCGTCAAACCCCCTTGTATTTCATGTTTGCATGCACACTCGCCATTTCCAGTTAACGACCTTACTTTAATGCCGACGGTGTTACTTTTTCATTGAATTTTCCTTTATACCCTTACTTTAATATTGTTGAATTTACCATTTTACCCTTAATATCAATATAGATGACTTAAAAGTAAAATCCCTTTATACCCTTATTTTAATATTGTTGAATTTACCATTTTACCCTTAATGCCAATATAATGACTTAAAAGTAAAATCCCAATGGTGGGGATTGAACTCACCACCTTTGGTTTGCAAAAGGCAACTCTTACGAACTCGGCTACTAGTCAATTAGTTATAAATGTGATTTTATTTATATATATCACACTGTATAGCAGAAATATAATATAATTAAATATATAGATTCTAAATTATGAATAATGTAATAATTAATTATATAGCTTCTATATAATGTAATAATTAAGTATATAGACTCTTAAGTTATAAAGAATATAATAGTTAAGTATATAGATTAGAGATTATAAATAACGTAATAAAGTAATTATTTTCTAAATTATAAATATAATTTTTAGATTAAAAGATTATAAATTAAAACTAATATAATAATCAAATAAGGGTAAAATACTTTTTCCCATTCGAACTATCACGGTTTTGGCGCATCACCATATAAACTATTTTTTTGTACAAACCACCATATGAACTATACGGGTTTGTCAATATGCCTCCTAAACTGGATATAAAAGTGGTTTAGGGGCCACATTGACAAACCTGTGATAGTTCATATGGTGGTTTGTAAAAGTATTTAGGGGCACATATGGTGACAAAACAGCTTTTTCAGTCAAAACCACTTTTATATCTGGTTTAGGGGGCACATTGACAAACTCGTATAGTACATATGGTGGTTTGTTAAAAAAAAAATAGTTTATATGGTGATGCGCCAAAACCGTGATAGTTCGGATGGGAAAAATTATTTTACCCATTAAATAAATATATTCTATATTAAAAATAATATAATTATTCGTTATATAGATTCTATATTATAAATAATACAATGATAAAAAATATATTTTAAATTACAAACAATATAATGAATTAATAAATAGATTATAAATTCTAAATGATAATAATTAAATAAATATATTTTAGAATAAATAATTTGTTGATTCAGTAAATATATTCTAAGTTATAAATGATATATTAATTAATAAAATAGACTATAAATTATAAATAATATAAAAATTAAATAAATAAATTTTAAATTAGCGAATAAATATATTCTAAATTTTAAATAATATAACAATTGAATAAATTATGTTCTAAAGTATAATGATAAATATAAATCATAAATAATATAGTAATTCAGTAGATAGATTTTATTATAATTGAATGAATACATTCTAAAATATAAATAATTAAGTAAATACATTCTAAATTATAAATAATAAAATTATAACTATAACTTATAAGTAATATAACAATTCACTATATATATTATATAATAATTGAGTAAATAGATTCTAAATTATAAATAATGTATTAGAATCTATTTACTCAGTTATTATAAAATAATATACTGAATTAATAAATTACATATAATTAATAATTATAATTATATTATGTATGATTAAGTAAGTATATCTAAAGTACAAATATATATAATTTAATAAATTAGATTCTAAAATATAAATCATATAATAATCAAGTAAATATGTTTATATTATAAATAATATAATCTAGTAAAGATTTTATATATTATAAATAATATAATGATTGAGTAAATAGATTCTAAATTATAAATGATATCATAGTTAAGTAAATAGATTCGAAATTATAAATAATATAAAAACTAAATAAAGAGATTCTAAATTATAAAGAAGATGAATAATTTTATAAAAGTTTATATTAATTCAGATTTAAAAATAAATAAAATAACAAAACTTATTATATTATATCATAACAAAGGATACTTTTTTTTTTTTTTTTTTTT
>CACSLK010000984.1:20988098-21011128 GCA_902706635.1 Striga hermonthica
TTTTACAAAACGATCGGGAATACTATAAATAAAAACAACCCTTAGCTGAAAAGAACAGCCAACAGCTGAAAATTGGGAGGACAAGTACTAAGGCCGCCTAGAACCCGACTAGCAACGCTATAAAACAAACTAAGAAACAACACAAAACAAAACCTATTGTGGCCGTGCTAACCGGATAATATAGATCAGTGGCTGGTCAAACTGGACCGAACATCCGCAATGAAGGAAAGAAGGTAGACGACGAGGTAGAGCGGACTCGATAGTATTAGATATGCATCGTCTGCTCGAGGAGATGGTCGAGGAAAGACGATCAAATGGGCATGGTCGTAAACTCGACCACCTCATACCTGGGGAGTAGCTCAATGTTCGTCGAAGATTCGGTCGAACATCAGAATAAATAAGAGAGCCTCCAGCACGTGAGAGGGAGACACGCGGCGCTTTATGAGTGGTCCACGGCTATAACGAACTCTGACATTCTCTGACAGATTCGACGCGTTCTCTGACATCAGGGATAGTGGGGGCGCGCAGTTGTACGGACGAGCAGGAGGACAGCTGGCCAAACTCACCCAAGTCACGCGTGTAGAACAGGTAGCTTGTCCCTATAAATAGGGACGAGAATCCTCATTTTTAGACACAATCTCTCATACTCTTACATAATTTTTACACATATATTTCGTCTCTCAAGATCTGACTTGAGCGTTGAAGGCTCTTCATAGGAAAACACTTCCGGTGTGAGAGTTTCGTGCAGGTTCCGCGTTCAACCGGCGAGGAGAACAAGCTCGAAGCGGTTTCCAGCCGGTCGGGGGGAAAGACTTGTATTATTGGCGCCATCTGTGGGACTCTTTGTTCGAAAAGTTGTGTTCTGAGCTCAGCTATGGCAGACGGAGTTCCTCGAGTGGATTTGCAGTCGTCGTTTGATGAGGCGTGGACGACGACTAGACCGATGGGAGCAGGTCCTCCACCTGGCTTTTCCGCACCACTACAGACACCGGTGACCCCAACACCGATGCCCAGAGTGTGGCGATTCCAGGCGGAGGTGAAGGCACGAGCAGAGAGCACGAAGCTCGTGAAACAGCACCTACGGTGGATCTTGCGCCGTTACAAGCATGCTCGGTTGTGGCGCAGCAGGTTGGACCAGTGGCGCAGATGATGGCGCCGCCAACAGGAGGAATACCACAATCCCCTGCTCAACAAATGGTGACCATGACAAGGGAAGAGATGCAGCGGATAATGGCCAACGCAGCGGCGTAAGCTGTGCAGCAGGTCACTCACCAGACATCCCAGGCTACTATCACGCCGACCACAGTGGCGGGAACTCAAGAGGAGGATGTGTCAAGCTATGGTGGAGGAGGAGAGCCCAGAGATAGGGCGATTGAGAGGATGGCTGAGCAGCTCCGACAACTATAAGAGAAAGTGGAGAAAACACCGGATAGACGTGCTTGAGGACACCCGTTCTCGAGGGAAATCCTGGCCGCACCGCTGCCCGCAAGTTTCAGGGAGATAAATCTGACCTTCGATGGATCGAGCGATCCGGCGAGGCATGTGAGGGCGTTTGAAAATATGTCCGTCTTGCACGGGTACTCAGATCCGGTCAGTTGCAGGGCTTTCCTGTCGACCTTACAAGGAGGTGCGCTCGACTGGTTCCACCAATTAGCTCCCGGTTCGATAAGAGACTTTGAGGATTTTGCAAGACAATTTACCAATCAATATTCAAGTGCGGTCGCGTAGGAGAAGACGTATCTCACTCTGATAGCGATGCGACAGGGCGAGAAAGAGTTTCTACGAAAGTACGTTGCTCGGTACAAACAGATGTGCTTGGAGGTGCCTACGGCGGTCGATAAGGTGAAGGCAGGAGGATTGATTAGAAGTCTGCGACCAGGACCATGTCGAACGTCGTTAGCAAAGACGCCTGCTCGACGATGAGGTGCTAAAGAGATGCAGGAAGTACATCAATTTGGAATAGACAGAGGCGGAGTTTGCCAAGCTCGAGGAGGCGGTGAAACCTGAGCAAAGGAAGTGGAGGCCAAGATCGCCCAGGAGAGTATCGCCTAGGAGGAATTCTCCAAAGAGCGGCTCATCTAAGAGGCTGTCGCCCAGGAGAGATCGGCAAAATTCATTCCGTGGAGGGCGAGAAGATCGCTGGCAAGGGCGACCCCGGCTACCAAAGGGTCAAAGATATAACAATTTCACTCCTATCAACGCCCAGGTGGGCGAAGTCTTGGCGGCCATCGAGGAGAAATTGGAAAGCAAGGAGGTCACGTGGCCGGCGACGAGATTCGAGGGACCGACCAAACCCAGGTCGAATAGATACTGCAGATTTCATAGGGATTATGGACATACCACGGAGGATTGTAGGCACTTGAAAGACGAGATCGAGCATCTCATAAGGGCAGGACACCTAAAAGAGTTCGTCATCCGTGATAGACCACGAGGTAAGGATAAAAGGAGGTGCATGGAAGATTTGGTGACGAGGAGTGACAGGGACGATGACAGAGAGGACGATGCCAGGAGGGAGAAGAGGAGACGGGGTGATGATGCTCGAGAGGAACCGAGGGTGGAGATGCCCGCGAAGAGGGGCACAATCCATATGATTTCTGGAGGGCCCACGGATGGAGACTCGAACAATGCACGAAAAGGGCAGCGAGCCGTGAAACGCAAGAGGGAGGAGGTTGGGATAACTGGTCGAATGCCGGTGATCAGCTTTCGAGCAGAAGATGCGGAGGGGGTTTTGCTGCCCCATAATGATGCGTTGGTCATCACGACGGAAGTAGCGGGGTTCGACGTGAATAGGGTGTTCATCGACACTGGGAGCTCGATCGATGTGATGTTCTATGACTGCTCCACACAGATCAACAAGCATTTGAATTTGAAGTTGAAGCCGGTAGCGACAGCCTTGTATGGTTATAATGGAGGCGAGGTGATGCCAATGGGCGAGGTGAGTCTAACTGTGGCATTAGGGTCGGGCGATACTAGGAAGGTGAGGATGGTGCAGTTTGTAGTGGTTGGTGCAGAGTCGTCCTACAACATCATCCTGGGCGGACAGGTTTGAACGCGTTCCAAGCAGTTGTGTCTACATACCACATGACGATCAAATATCCTATAGGCGAAAATGTGGACGAGATCGTTGAGGACCAGCTCACATCGAGGATTTGTTACCAAACCACAGCCAGCAATAACAAGAAGATGGCAAAAAAACAATTGAAAGGTGGGGAAGAGAGGCCTGATCGACCAGGAGGGTCGAGGTCGAAGGAAGAGAAGGGATGGCAAGACAAGGGAAAAGAGAAGATAGACATACAACCTGGTGGTGAGGTCGAAGAAATTCAGATGGTGCAAGGGAGGGATGATCTAAAGTTTAGGATTGGGAAAGACCTGGGAGAGCCGATCAGGTCGAGGTTGGTCAGCTTGATAAGGGAGTTCGCGGACATCTTCGTGTATACGGCGGAGGAATTAACGGGGATTGATGCCAGGGTGATCGAGCATAGACTGAACATTGATCTTAGTGTGAGGCCAGTAAAGCAGAAAAAGAGACATCATGGCGTGGAAATGGACAAAATAATCGAGTAGGAGGTCGAAAAGTTGTTAAATGTCGGACATATCAAGAGGATCCAGTTCCCAGAATGGTTGTCTAACACAGTGATGGTGTCCAAATCAGGGGGAAAGTGGAGGATGTGCATCAACTTTCGCGACTTGAATAAGGCGTGCCCGAAGGATCTATACCCATTGTACCAACTGGTAGATTCCACGGCGGGATGCGAACTGTTCAGCCTAATGGATGCCTCTCAAGGTTACCATCAAATTCCCTTGGCGAAGGAAGATTGGAAAACGGTGAGCTTCATAACGAGCAAAGGCACCTATTTGTTAGAGTAGGATACCCGACGTTCCAATCGGATTGGACGTATTCTACTTGTAAATACTATCTATTGGAATTATATTGTAAATAAGACATTACTTTATCTTAAGAGTAAGTTTTTATCCTATAATCGCACTTAAGATAAAATCCCTAAATCACTTATGGTTATAAGGTATGGTTGCGCATAGAGATGGTGATCATGGAACATACTTTGAAAGCTGTGATTTTAAATAAAGTTCCAAGTCGAAGGATGTTTCGAAATGGGATATTGAATAATCCATAAAAGACATGCACATAGTATGTATGCTTGTTGGACAAGAATGTTGTATTCCATCAACATTAGCGTGCGACGCAAATACATATATGTGGGTGCTTGTTAGAGAACAAGTACACTGAACATGACCGTATGAAAATACTTAATGAAAGATTTGTCTTGTCGAATAAGTATTTTCATGTTACAATAGTACATGACTAATTCTAAGACTTGAGGCACAATGGTAACTTTGTGCATATTACATTCTACTTTGATTTATCCTTTTGGTTGCTAGCACAATCGTATAAAGGGATATTTTGGGTATTATGTTAATATGTATGGAAGTTTGTTAGTGGCCTACAAAGGATTCGACACTTATGAAGATAAGTGAATTTTCTATGTGTTTCATAGTTAGTAATTCAAAGTCCTTGGCCAAGGCGGGATGAATAGAGATTCATACACGGATTACTAAATATGAAATAGAATCATAGTTATTAAATCAATTTGGGTTTCGACTAAATCATACCCAAGATTTAATCGGGAAATTGGATGTCGAAAGGATTCTACATGTATGTACTTGTAATCGAAATAGGTTTACTCGCTATTCACTTAATACTAGATTCATGCTACTTGCTAGGTGTTCCCATGATATGTGGGTTCTTGAATTAAAGGGGTTAATTCAAGAATAAGAGTTAATAAGGTTAATTCAAATTACGAAGAGTTGTAAACCCACTACTAGTATTAATTGTGAACCTAAAAGGTCACACCAATGTTTGTATAAAGACAAATATTAGTATTTCTAAAGAGTTAGAATTAATTGACAAAATCTAATTTTGATTAGATGTCAATTAAAGAAATATATTAAATTAATCAATTGGATTGATTAATATTAATTTAGTGACTAATGTAATTACTAAATTAATAGTTGGATTTTAAAATTGGATATTAAAATTCAAATCCATATAATAATATGATTATTATATGAAAGGAGAATATTAAATATTATATATATGTTTACAAATGATTTTAAAAGAGTTTAAAATTATTTGTTTAGTATTATTATTGATTTTTAATGCTGATTAAAAATTAAATAATAATGATAATAATATAATAATGACAAGATGGAGTCTTGCAATTATTATATTGTTGTATTAACTTGTAGAAATGAGAAAAAGATTTTTTAATTTTGCTTGTCAAAATTATTAAAGACTTTTGTAACATTTCTTGTAAAAGTTATACAAGTCATATATATTTTATTGCTAAAAAGTTTAGTATAAATATGGGCATGGTTGATGTTCATTTTTGCAAGAATTTGTGTTAACATTTTCACTTATAATTTGAGAGATAAAGAGCTAGTATTTCATTTTTGTAAACAAGAATTGTTCTTGTAATATTCTCCTATTTATATATTTCTATACTAAGTTATAAATCGAGTGAGTTCCTACTAGCGAAGGAGTCATCTCGTAGTCGGAAGCACACGGTGGATACGTTTAGAGGGAAGACAAGTGGATTCCTAAAAGCGAGCAAACCGAAGTGTTCGTTATTAATACGGGAACCAATTTCCTCAACCACCATCAAGAAGGAGTTAGAGTTATAAGGTAATATTTGATATTACTTGTAATTTCTAATATTACTTGTAACAAATCAAAATTTGTATTATTACATGTTTTTAAAGATGACGATTTGTTAATTCGCCATATGTATCTACGGGTTAAGTATTTAAGTGTTAAATACTTGTTTTGAAAAATTTTAAATTCCGCTGCGTATAGCCCGTACGGTACAGGCGAACCCAACACAATTGTTACGTGGTTATGCCATTTTGGTTGAAGAACGCCGGGGAAACTTACCAAAGGCTGGTCGACCAGATTTTCAAAGACCAATTGGGAAGGAATATGGAGGTATATGTCAATGATATGTTGGTAAAGAGCAAGGTGGAGGAGGATCATGTGGGCGACCTGAGGGAGACTTTCCAAACGCTGAGGAGGTATGGCATGAACCTTAATCCAGCCAAGTGCTCATTTGGTGTGAAAGCAGGGAAATTCTTAGGCTATATGGTGACGAAGCGGGGAATAGAGGTGAACCCTGAGAAGGTGAGGGCGGTGATCGAGATGAAACCACCTGTCAACGTGAAGGAGGTTCAAATACTGACTGGTCGAATAGCGGGGTTAAGCAGATTCATCTCTGAAGTGGCCGAGAAGAGTGGTCCTCTGTTTAAAACATTGAAGAAAAGCTCGAAATTTCAGTGGACGGGGGAGGCCCAGAAAGCTTTTGAGGAATTACGAGAGGTGTTGGCAAACTTGCCCTTGCTAGCTAAGCCTGTATATGGGGAAGAGCTCGTGCTCTACATATCAGTGGGCGAGAATGCAGTAAGCTCGATGTTGTTGCACGAGGAGGGAGTACCACAGTTCCTGATATACTATGTCAGTCGAGTAATGCAGGGAGCTGAGCTAAGATATTTGGAGATTGAGAAATGTGTATTGGCGGTGGTCGTGGCGGTGCGAAAGTTGAGGCCATATTTCCTAAATCATAGAGTCAAGGTGCGGAGGAACATGCCTCTGGAGCAAACTTTGGGTCGGCCAGCGGTATCTGGTCGACTAGTGAAGTGGGCGGTCGAGCTGAGTGAATACTCTATCGTAAATGAGCCAAGGAGGGCGATCAAAGCACAAGTTCTGGCTGATTTCATTCAGGAGGGTACTAAGGAAGAGGAGCAAATGGAGGGAGTGTGGCAATTGTTTGCGGATGGCTCAGTATCGAGAAGTGGAGCAGGCTTGGGCATAGTCCTGGTTTCGCCCAAGGAGGATTACTTGGAGTTTGCTGTTAAAATGAGGTTTCGAATATCAAACAATAAGGCAGAGTACGAAGCGGTGATAAAAGGGTTGCAGCTAGCTCTGGCCGGAGGTGCTCGAAAAATTCAGGTTCACTCTGATTCCCAGTTGGTGGTCGGACAGTTCCAAGAGGGGTTTGAGGTCAAGGAGGACAGGCTGCAATGTTATGTGAACAATATGAAGAGGCTGAAAGAAGAATTCGGGTTGTTCGAATTAATACAAATACCAAGAGGGGAGAATGGTCGAGCTGATCTATTGTCTAAGATCGCTCAAAATTTGGTAGATTGTAAGAGCAGGAGTGTAACTCTGCTCCATATGGAAAAGAGTGTGGTCGAAGCGGAAGTGGCAGAGATAGAGAAAGTGGAAGACTGGAGAGCCTCGATCTTGAAGGAGCTGCAAGAGGGGACAGTAAAAGTAATGAGGAGGTTTTTCGAGCAAGGGGGATCCTCTACAAGCGGTCATATGCAGGGCCACATTTGCGGTGTGTGACCAAAGAGGAAGGCCGATATGTTCTTAAAGAGGTGCACGAGGGATGCTGCAGCGATCACAGCAAGGCAGAAGCCATGGTGGCAAAAATCTTAAGAGCAGGGTATTTCTGGCCGACAATGAAATCGGATGCTAAGGAGATGACCAAGAGATGCTTGCAGTGCCAGAAGCACGGCCCGCTCATCCACCAACCCGCTAAGACAATGACCACCATGAGCGCACCAATCCCATTCACGCAATGGGGAATCGACCTAGTAGGGCCAATGTCGCAGGCAACGGGGCAACGGAAGTTCTTGATCGTTGCGGTCGATTATTTCACGAAGTGGGTGGAGGCCGAGCCCTTAGACAACATCACCGAGGAGAAAGTAATCCAATTTCTATACAACAACATTTGTTGTGGATTCGGGGTCCCCAAAGTCTTGATATCCGATAATGGAATCCAATTCAACGGCAAGCAGGTTAGGGCGTGGTGCGAGGAGATGGGAATCGAGCAGCACTTTGCTTCCGTCGCACATCCGCAATCCAATGGACAAGTGGAAGTGACCAACATGATTATATTGAACAGGCTGAAGACAAGACTGGAGAGAGAGCCTCGGGGGCGTGGGTCGATGAGCTAACATCTGTATTCTAGGCGTACAGGACCACCCTGAGGTCGACCACAGGGGAGACACCTTTCATCCTGGTCTATGGGATGGAGGCGCTTTTGCCGGTCGAGTTGGATTTGCAATCCCAACGATCGAGCACTTTTGACCGGGAGCAGAATGAAGAGCTCATGCTAACTGCCTTGGATACGAACGAGGAACTCAGAGAACGAGCCTCGACCAGAGTAGAGGTGTACAAACAACAGATGAGAGCAGCCCATGACAAGAAAGTGAAAATTCACAAATTTCAGGTGGGCGATCTAGTCTGGAAGAGGGTGGACGTTCTCAGACATGTAGGAAAGCGGGAGCCTAATTGGGAAGGACCATACTTGGTCGAAAAGGTCCATGCAGGAGGAGCATATTCCTTGAAGGACGCTGAGGACAGATCACTAGACAGGTCGTGGAACGTAGCTAATCTTAAAAAATATTATGTGTGAACTTTTCTGTTTCCTTTTCATACTCGCGCAATTGGATTAATGTAGTTTCGAAGAAAATTTTCTTCAAGGATTGTCAAAATGATCGACTTCTATGTTACTGGGTTCTGTTCATATCTAGCATCCACTTCTTACAACGTGTCATTTACAAGTTTGGTTTGGTCCATTTAACGACATAGTCGCAATTTACCTGGAAATATTAAAGCAAGATTTGCCAATTTTTCTATATGGTCACATGGATTTTAATTTCAATACTTATAATACAAGCCGGTCACTTATACAATTTCTTTGTAATTTCTTGTTGGATACATGTGGAACCACGAACGCAATCCCTGCTCGATATCACTCAACGCAAGAAGAAAGTCCTTTGTTACTGGAACATCCCGACCAAGGGGTGGGCAAAGGTTGCTTGTTTTTGGAACATTCCAAGGGGTGGGCATGTGGTCGACAACGTCCACGCCTCCGGGCTGGACGACCACAATGTTTTTGGAACATCCTTTGGGGTGGGCAAGTGAGAAGTCCAAAGTCCTTCGTTTTTGGAACATCCCGACCAAGGGGTGGGCGTAGGTCGCTTATTTTCGGAACATTCCAAAGGGTGGGCATATGGTCGACAACGTCCACGCCTCCGGGCTGGACGAACACAATGTTTTCGGAACATCCCTTAGGGTGGGCAAGTGAGAAGTCCAAAGTCCTTCGTTTCTGGAACATCCCGACCAAGGGGTGGGCGAAGGTCGCTTGTTTTCAGAAAATTTCAAGGGGTGGGCATGTGGTCGACAACGTCCACGCCTCTGGGCTAGACGACCACAATGTTTTCGGAACATCCCTTGGGGTGGGCAAGTGAGAAGTCCAAAGTCCTTCGTTTCTGGAACATCCCGACGAAGGGGTGGGCGAAGGTCGCTTGTTTTCGAAACATTTCTAGGGGTGAGCATGTGATCGACAACGTCCACGCCTCCAGGTTGGACGAACACAATGTTTTCAGAACATCCCTTGGGGTGGGCAAGTGAGAAGTCCAAAGTCCTTCGTTTCTGGAACATCCCGACCAAGGGGTGGGCGAAGGTCGCTTGTTTTCGGAACATTCTAAGGGGTGGGCATGTGGTCGACAACGTCCACGCCTCCGGGCTGGACGACCACAATGTTTTCGGAACATCCCTTGGGGTGGGCAAGTGAGAAGTCCAAAATCCTTCGTTTCCGGAACATCCCGACCAAGGGGTGGGCGAAGGTCGCTTGTTTTCGAAACATTCCAAGGGGTGGGCATGTGATCGATCATGTTTAGTATACACGCCATACGATTACACGCCATGCATTCACAACTAAGCAAATAATAAAGGAAGTGTCGAACATGTTTGGTATACACGCCATACGATTGTGATTGACTGTGAAGTGCACACACACACACATAACAAGGATCACAACCGATATCCTCATAAGGAGTCACCATGCAAATCATATATCATCACAACCGACGAATGACCATAAAAAACGAAACATACATAAAGCGATGGAATAAAACATACATAGCGGAGAAAAAGAAGCGAATGTCATTCATCATTGATCGAGAAAGAAGGTTACATTACACACAAAAAGTATGAAAATACATCGTCAAAACTACTGCTTTGGAGGAACAGGGGTAGACTGAGCGGCAGCAGATGACTGTGTCGCAATGGTCGATGAAACCGTAGCGACCAGGGTTGACTGCGCAGCCACGGTCGAAAAAAGACCAGTAGGAGTGGTCGACTGCACAACCATGGTAGAGAGAGCAATAGTGGTGATTGACGGGGTAACCATGGCCGAGGAGAAAGCATCAGTGGCAGTTGACTGCAGAGACATGGTCGAAGAAAGGACGGCTGCAGAGAAGATCGACTGAGCAACAGCTGAGGCGGATGGGCCAGAGGAGGAGGAAGGAGCATTGATGGTCAAGGGCTGTGGCGGAACAAGCACAGAAAGGCAGACCACGGGCGCCTCGTCTGGTTTTGGCACGTCAAAAGAACCCTTCAAGGAAGGATCCTTCGCTAAGGCTCTCTCCAGGGACTCCATCCACCACGGGTGATCATCGGGTAAGTTGGGATCACCGGTGAAGTTGGAAGGTGCAGAGGGAACCGCTTCCCATGTTTTGTCCTGGTCGAGTTCGCCCGTGAACCCCATCTATTTCAGTTGACGCTCGACTTCCTCCATGCTGTAGGTATAAAAATCCATCCCCATCTCAGAAGCTTCCTTGAGGAAGGCGGTCGAGCAAAGATAATCTTGGATTAGCTGTTCTCGATAAGCCTTGAGGAAAGTTTGACCAAGCTGAGTCCTCCATAAAGCTCGGCGGGATTGCTCCATGGCAATAACAGCAGCAACCTCGACCTCTTTTTTTCGACCAGCCCTCTCAGCCTTAAGGAGCTTATCTTTGCCTTTTAATGCCTCGTTGTAGCGCTGCTCAGCCAAAGCGTGGCGGGTTTTGATCAGATCCTCGTTCTCCGCCTTTAACCTCTGATTCTCCTCCTCGAGGCGTCGGTTGTCGCCCTCGAGCACAGGAATTAGGCGACCAGTGCCATTCATCGTTTCCTCGAGGAGAGGCACGATGGAGACAAGAGTATGTAACAAGAAGGAGAATGAGAAAGGTACAGAAGAGAATACTCAAGGACAGTGCTAGAAGAGAAATATACCTGGGTCACTGAACGAATGCCATATTCGGGTTGGTTTCGACGATTCACCCCCCATCGATGTGTATCGTTGAATGGTAGGAAGCTCATCAACCGCGACACAGCCTCACGAGGTCCCGCCGACACCAAGGAGAGAGAAGGGGAAGACTGGGAAAGGAGGTTTCCCGCAGAAGACATCTCGAGCTGGGATCGTTTAGGGGAAGGTAGAAGGTTGGCGAGTTGTGGACCAGTCACCTCGGAGCGAGGACGCTTCTTGGAAGCCTCGCTCTATTTGATTGAATGGCCGGAGTGGCGCTCGACACGGTGCTCGATCTACCTGGGCAGAGAAGGAGGAGCTCGTTATTTCGAGTGAGAGGAAGCGTCGGATTTCTCAGGTCGAGAGGCAGTATCCTTGGTCGAAGACGGCCCCTTAACCTTCTCAACGGTGGCTGAGGCGTCCTTACTGGCAGACCTCCTGTCGCTAGACTTCTCAAGGTCGGGTTTATGCAAAAATCCCTTTGTACCAATAAAATGCAAGTCAAAGGGAGTTTAGTCAATGATATAGGAATAAATACAAGGCAGAAAACAATATTAAAATCGAGCACCTGCTCGAGCTTTTTGGTAAGCTTCGGCAAGAGCAGGGTCAACCCGAATTTTGAGAATAGTCTCGGCAAAAGGAGGTGAAAGTTTTTTGTGGGTGAGGATACCACAATGGTAGAGAAGGTTATCATCTTTGAGCAGAGGGGTCGAGGCGACAGGGTTCGAGTTCCATACTTGTATGCGACAGTCGAAGATTGGATTGGGCGAAGGGCGAGCACGTTTAATTGGCACCTCTGTGAGCCAGGGGATGGGTGCCCAAAGATAAGGTTGTGGAGGACTTATATATACAAACTGATCTTTCCACCTTGGGATATTAGATGGTCGATCAGTGATGAAACAAGCATTATTATGGCTCTTCAAATATAGGCCACCAGCTTGCTTTGAAGCGAAATAACAGTAAACAAAAAAATCTAAACCTACTCTACCCATGCGGACCATCGACAAGACGACAAAAGACGCTAATGTCCTGAAAGCGTTGGGAGTAATTTGATTGAGGGGCAAGCCGTACAATCCACCTAGGTCGATCAACGCTTGACAAATAGGGAAGCGCAGGCCCACATCAAAATGTGCACGGAAAAAGGTATAATAGTCAGCGGGAGAATTATCGTAAGTATCATCGTCACCAGGAGTGTAAAAGGCCCCGGGGTGACCAATCAGGTCGAAATCGAGGCGGCCAGTGCTCGAGGATGGCTTAGGCGACTTGGATGACTTGGGTTGACGGGAGGAAGAAGGCATGGTCGAAGAGACAGGCGCGCGAGAGGATAGAGAAACGAAGTCTTTGGGGGTCACGAGCAGACAATGGAATGTGGTCCTGGGGATCGTCCTCGTCTTCGATCTCGTCATCTTGACTGATAACTCGACAAACACGCTCGGTGGGTGGAGAAGGAGGACGACTGGTAACCTCATCCTCCGGTTGGTCGACAAGGTAGGTGGAGGGAGAGATAGCAGTGGCCGTAGGACTACCGCTGACGACAATAGGTCGAATTTGAAATAGGCACGGGTTGGAGAATCTCTTGGACAGAATCGCTCGATAAACTGGGAGTTGCAGAAGAGGAATGAGAGGTCATGTCCTTGCCACTATACCGATCATTTTTGCTCGAAGTAGCAGAATCTGAAGAAAAAAAAATTAAATTAAAGCAAAAAAAAGAAGGAGGAAGAAAGGCGAAACACGGCACAGTGGAAGGGCAGAAATCGGAGGAACAAGACGCGAGGAGAAACGAAGGGGAAGAGAAAGATAAAATTCAAAATTTGATGAAAGTACTTCGAGAGAGGGTTGAGTAGACTTACTCATGGTGAATGATGCTCTGTCGGCTGGAAAATCGAAGATCGTAAAGTTGCAGGAAAGCACAAGTTGCAGAGAAGCTTGATATTACGAGAGAATGCTAGAGTGAAGAAAAGGGGAAATTTAGCCAAGTGTCGGTATTTATACGAAGAACAAATGAACAAGGAGAAATACCGACCGTAGGATCACAAACTCTAAGGGCCAGGATTAAGGGACAGATGAAGAGACGCTACAACACCAACCGTTGGATTGGAGCGATTGAGCTAGCGGCTCACACGCGCAAGGGGTTTTTAAAGTGGCACGATATTTGAGGCGGCGCATCTCACGAGGCAATGATGACGCGTGACAGACGAAAGGACGCGTCTGCAAAAGCGGACAGACGGCGGAATTCAAAATTCAAAATCACAAAAGGGGCAGTTATGGAGAAAAGTGGTCGATCAAAGGTAGGAAATGTGTCAGGTGGTCGAAACCAAAGAAGTAGAACCTCCACGATACAGACAAAGCCTACTCTTAGATCGAGTCATTCAGACTCGACCAGAGTGGGGAGACTAGATGATATGGGATATTATATACTAGACCGGTTTGTCGGGCTAACCGGATAAAATAGATCATTGGTCTGGTCGAACTGGACCGAACATCCGCAATGAAAGAAAGAAGGTAGACGACGAGGAAGAGCGAGCTCTATAGTATTGGATAAGCACCGTCTGCTCGAGGAGATGGTCGAGGAAAGACGGTCAAATGGGCGTGGTCGTAAACTCGACCACCTCATACCTGGGGAGTAGCTCATGTTCGTCGAAGATTCGGTCGAACATCGGAATAAATACGAGAGCCTCCAGCACGTGAGAGGGAGACACGCGACGCTTCATGAGTGGTCCACAGCTATAACGAACTCTGAAATTCTCTGACAAATTCGACGCGTTCTCTGACATCAGGGATAGTGGGGGCGCACGCGGTTGTACGGACGAGCAAGAGGATAGCTGGCCAAACTCGCCCAAGTCGCGCATGTAGAACAGGTAGCTCGTCCCTATAAATAGGGACAAGAATCCTCATTTTTTGACACAATCTCTCATACTCTTACATATTTTTACACATATATTTCGTCTCTCAAGATCTGACTTGAGCGTTGGAGGCTCTTCACCGGAAAACACCTCCGGTATGAGAGTTTCATGCAGGTTCCGCGTTCAACCGGTGAGGAGAACGAGCTCGAAGCGGTTTCCAGCCGGTCGGGGTACGAGACTTGTAGTAGAGGTAATGTGGAACGACCCGAAACGAGGTAATGCCCGCACGCAGTTGGGCTCACAGGAGCCAACGGCCAAAACCAAAAACACGACCATAAAAAACTAAACAACTAAAAACAACAAACTACAGAACAAGACAAGGAAACAAAACACCAATTACAAAAGAAAGAAAGCCCTTCCACGACAAATCAGACGGCCCGAACCAGCAGAAACCAATCAATGTCCAAGTTAGTCCAAGTCTAGAGAACGACTTCCAAAACTGCCCCAAGGCCTATACAAAAAGTCGAGCTCGAGCACAGACCAAACCCCGAATCAATCAGCCTCAACCAGAGGGACATCCGAAATCGACCCCACTCTAGCATCCCCCAAGCACGTCTAACACCACTAGTCGAGCTAAGGAACACCAGAACCCCTCCGACTAACACCACTAGCTGAAACAGGGGGCGGCTCGGGCCCTCAAATTCGACACACCATCAGATCCCCACCCCGCCTCTCGACCCACAGACCAGCAAATGTCTCCGCTTTCCACCGGCACCAGAACGAGAAGAACCCCAAACGGGGTTATGCCGGAAAAAATGGGACCGCCCAAAGGGCCCTCCGCTCACACCAAAATACACAGAGACAGGAACAGAAGCAGATATTGGAGGGAGACTCACCAACAATTGAGACTGACGGGCAAAAGACGCACCAATTGCAGACCAATTGACCACCATAGGGCTCGCTCCCTCCAATCGCAACATCCCCGACGAACAAGGGTTGGGCAATTCGACAAGCTTCAGCACATCGCGGCAACACTAGAGGTCCGAGATCGCAGTAGAGGGGCGACGATTGAACGCGACCACTGGCCGGCGCACCACCGCCGCCGAAGAAGGCGACGCAAAACATTTGAGAAAGGCACTAGGGTTCAATTTTTCGGACGAGTGGAACGAGAGAGGGGAATTGATAATATTCAAAGTTAACAGTGAAACATGAGCGTAACCCTTGTATTTCAAAGTTAACAAAGGATACTTGATATTTCAATTAATAGTTTTTTCCATTATAAATAGTATTTTTTAGTTATTATATATTTACCATAATTTTAAAATAAATAGAAGGAATAAATAAGTAATTAAATTATTTATTACAAATTCATAAATAAGAATTTTATTGAAAAAAAATAAATTTATATATTTGTCAAACATTTCAAAAAAAAAAATAAATAAATAATATAACAACTAAATAAAAAATAAATAAATAAAAATCAAATATAGCTATTGTATAGAAAATATTTTAGTTAGAATTTACTACTTTATTTTATATTAATTTAGTTTAATTTTATTTATTTTTATTATATTAATTCAATTTATAAAAATGTATATTTAAATTTAATGATAAAATTTATTTCATATATATATTTTCTAATTTATTTATATGAAATTATCAATTTATTTTTATAATAAATAGTAATATATTTATTTATTATTTTCAAACTTTACATTTAATTTTATTCAATTTAATTTTTATTTTATTTTATTTTAATTATATTTTCTTATAATTGCATTATTTTCTGATTTTTTTGTTTTTTTTTTTATTTTTTTTTGTTTGATTAAGTTTTCCGCTGTTTGTGTTGTTTAAATGAATCTGTGTTAAATATGTACCATAGAATGACGGTGCCCAAGTGGTTTGAAGTCTTGCTTATTAATGCTTTGGCCCAGGTTCGAATTCTAGGAGCAACAAAACATTACATTATTCCTAACAATTGAAATGCAATGGGCAAAATAGTAAATTTTATTTTTAAAATAAAAAAATGAATAATTATTGCAGTACATGAATGTGTGCTGCACGCGTCGTCAAGTTGGACGGAGAGGGGGGAATCGTGCAACAGTTAGTATTAACAAGGGGGTCTGACGCAATTTTTAAAATATCAGAGAAAAACCAACAAATTTCGTATAATACATGGATGTCATGTATATTTTACCCGTTGATAAATGGTTACCTGATGTAGGCTTTTTTGGTTTAGTGATCAGTGTCGGCCTTGGCCTAGGGCAACCTGAGCGATGGCCCAGGGCCATCTCAGCCAAGGGCGCCAGCCCACATACCCATATACGTGCTTTTCAACATCTCAGCCAGGGCCCACGGGCACCAGCCGATAGACATGCTTTTCATATTTTAACATCTGGCTTTTAACTTTCAATAAAGTTAATATTAATGTATGGGAGAGAAACTAAAACAATAGCAAATATTTTATTGTCTATATCTCTTACATCATGAATGTCTTTTCACATTCTTCTCATAAATTACTTTTTATTTTCTTATAACATCTTTCACACTCTCACACACATTTACAATATCATACAAATCATAGTCACATACCAACACATATTTCAACTTCATCTATTTTGTATTATTATTATTATATTCTTTTATGCCTACTTACTTTATTTATGTGAAAAAATAAATTATTTGATGGTGGATTTTTATAATTATTTTTCATTTAATGTTGTTAACTAAAAATACTATAAATAGAATTTAAGATTTATCCAAGGTTTGTTTTAAAAATGTTTAAATAATTTTAGTATTTATTTAAAATTTATTTTGTAACTCTTTAGGGTTGATTTGTTGTTTGTAGGACTCACCATTTTATAAGTTGTTTTTGTAGGAGAAATATTTCTTTTATAATCCAAACATATAAAATATTTCTTTTATAATCCAAACATATCTATAGTATATAAATGATTTCTCATGCACACAAAAAATATTTGACAAATAATAAATTATACAAACTCCAATTGAAGTGCAAATTATCACTAAATAAACTTTAATTGAAGTGCAAATTATACACTGAAATAAACTTAATTGAGAATAACCATAAGCCAATATAAAAATGTGTTAAATTCTATGCATAAAAAAGGATATTACTGAAAAGGTTGATGATGGATATATGATGATTTTGTCGCTATAAATGGCCGAATAAGTCTTTTTTAAGTGATTAACTACCATTAATTTTTTTATATAATATATAAATTTTGTTGATGCATCTAAATTTTTTCTTGGGTAACTGCATTTTGTGAAACTCGTGAAGTTGTATCTCTGTTGCATCTTACTTTGCTTATTGTTGTTAGCTTTCATCATGAAGTTGGATCTTTTATTTGAGATTACATACGTTTTGTCATTTTTTAGGAAAAATAATATCATTGTTGGTATTATATCATTTCTAATATTTTTTGTCAAAAAAAAAATATATATTTAGGGCTTTATTTTTACATTTGTTCCAGGGCCTAAAAATATTCAAGATTGGCTCTTTATCTATTTAACACATTGTTTTAAATAGCTCGCTATGTAGCTTGCTATTGCTCGCAATATAGTTTTTGTTCGGAAAAACGCGACATAGCCTTATATATTTGGCATTTTCCCAAAAAGCTTACACGAAATGTTGAAACGGCACGCTTTTTTACACTATTTTGCGCTATTTCACGCTATTGTGCGCTACATTACGCTATATTTCTGCAATGACTGAACAATAAAATATTCAAAAAATCTCTATTTTTAGGGATCAGAGTCATATTTACAAATGACAATTAAAACTAAAATTTTTTATAATGATTTCAAATTAAAAGTTTGAAAATGCGAAGTTCTAAGTTGAATGGTGCAATATTTTTTGGTCCATTTTTGTTATATCATTTTATTTTTCAACATTTGACATTTAAATAAAGAATAAAAAGTCCACATCTAATAGTTAGAATTAAGTTGTTAAATAAATATATAATAATTAAAATTCATATACTTCAAATTATACTATGACTTACCTCATTATATTTTCGTTGTTTGTTTTTACTTTTTAGTATATTCGATTTATTATTAAATATTTATATTATGATGATATTTACATTAAACATTTGTGAAAATTAATCCTTAGATATTATTTTTGAAGTCATTCAAATACTATGATAATTTTTGTATCAACCATCCATTTTCATTAATTATATGCAAATATACTTGTAATATTTCAATAAAAAAATTATACCGAAATAGCTTACGCAACACGCAACGCTATTTATGCTTCGCAGTATAAAAACCAAAACGCGACACATTACGCTATACGCGTTTTAAAGTATGGTTGTCTTCTTGTTAAATTTTAACAAGAAGACAACCATACTTTTATAACTAGTTTGGTAGAGAGATGGATTGACTTGGGAGATTGAATTACTGAAAAGATTATTTAAATTTACCATTTTCCTGCCTTTTGTCGATCAATGCATTATGTCTATAGACTGCAAATAACAGATCAATTAAAATAGAAGCACCGCACATATTTACAAGAAAATCTGGCCATGCCCCGCAAACATCCATGATCCATCCAAGTAGTTAGAATATGCTCATCTTCCTATCTTATTACCTGCAGTAGATGGTAAACAATATTGAATATGAAACTTTACATAATTTGAGAAGTTACAATTACATCTTTGCACCTATACTTGAACTGCAGCTTGAGCCGAATGCTCTGCAGTCTCAACATACGACGAAAATGACGAGGAACCATGTAAGACGGGCAGAGCAGGAGTAAACAAGACCGGCTTAGGAGGAATCTGTATCGATTGAAAACTCCCTTCTAACATCTCCACAACCATTGAAATCGGAGGCCTGTCCGATGGGTTTGTCTGAATGCACCAAAATCCTACCAAAAGCATTTTCCGAGAAGTTACGTCTTCGTGTGTGGTAATAGCAATACCATCCGCTGACATTCTAGTAACATCATCTATTACACGCTCGTAAATTCCATCAGGAAAATAATTCTCGCTCGACTGGGTGTTATCGGATTGGCCCACGACGAGAGTGTTTGCTCCAGCCATCTCAAGAACCATCATCCCGTAGCTATAAACATCCGATTTATGCGAAACTCCTCCGAAATTTCTGGAGAAGACTTCTGGAGCAATGTACCCAGGCGTCCCTCTCGTCCCAAGCACGGACACTAAACTCTGTTTCTTTTTGCACAGTTTAGCCAGCCCAAAGTCGGAGATTTTGGGACAAAAGTCTTGGTCGAGAAGAATGTTCTGAGGCTTGATGTCGAAATGAACAATCCTGGTGTTGCAGCCCGTGTGCAGATACTCCAGGCCTTTGGCTACTCCAAGCGCAATCTTATAAAGTGTTTCGATATCCAAGCGTTCGAGTGATCCATCAGCAATGTACTTGTCGAGAGATTTGTTAGGCATGTACTCGTACACCAAAGCTCTCTTTTGTGTGTCGAAGCAAAAACCCAAGAGATTGACGATGTTGACGTGGGAGGTCATGCTGATGCTGGCGACTTCGTTAATAAACTCCTCTCCATTGCTATTTGTATCGGTCAAAACCTTGACTGCAACAAGGATGCCATCAGGTAGCTTTCCTTTGTACACGCTGCCGTATCCTCTTTGTCCTAACTTCTCGCTCAAGGATTTGGTCATTTTCTTGATTTTGCTGTATTTATAGCGCTTGAGGGCCAGAGATCCATGCTGGAGTAGAAATGGTTCGACATTTCGGTTGTGACGGCCTCGTGAACGTCTTCTTGTAATGCAACATCCAATTCTGCCCGGAGTCGAGGCGCCGGCCTCCACCGGGGACCACGGCTGCCCATACGGTGTACGGGCAGTTGTTGTGGATGACGATTGTGGATGACGTGGCATCAAGGAGGAAGAGAGTAATGAAATAAGAGATCCTTAATTTTAATATGAGCCTCATAATCATCATCGTCATCTTTGTTTGTTTGATTGATCTTGTCGTAAGCCATGTTAATTAGTGTTATTAGATCGATGACTCCTTCGTATGTGGTGTTGGTTGGTGTAGATGCCGCGTTCATTCATTGGCTTTGGGAGAAGAGTGGTTGACTGGGCCTTGAAACTTCAATTTCGCGACTTGTAGTTGTATGTCAACATCGGCAAATAATTATGCCGCGTTCGTTCATTGGATTTGGAAGAGTCGTCGTTCGTTGACTGGGCGTGGAAACTTCAATGGACAAATTTATTGCATGACTTTTTGTTATTATGTCACAATAAGGTCTAAATTTTAAAATTTTTAAATTTCAATTTTAAGTTATTCTCAATATAAGACATACTTTTACATTCTACTTCTCAATGTAAGACTCTTAAAAAAATTATTCAATAAGATAATTATTTTATAATTTACATTTATGCCAAAGCTTAATGAAAACTTAGTTGACAAGGTAAAAAATAAATTTTGTAACTTAATTTTAATTGAAATATGTGACAACATTAAAATATAAACTATGTAGAAAAATAATTTTATTTTCTTAAATAAATTTATAGAAAATATTATTTGTGAATAAAATTTATATTTTTGAAAAAGTAAAAATATATCAAATTAATACCCAGAAAATTCTTGGAGTTAGCTTTATTCACAAATAATTTTTTCTATAAGTTTGTTTACAAAAATAAAACTATTTTTCTAAATAGTTTATATTACCACATATTTTGATTAAAATTAAGTTAAAATTAATTTTGAACTTTTAAAATAGATTTCAATAAGCTTTAGCATAAATGTAAATTATGAAATAATTATCTTGTTAGATAATGAATAAATTATAATTTTAGTCATATATGTTTCACTACTTTAACTTTTTCGTCCTCTTTTTATTTGTTCGAAACGATAGGGATATTATATATCAAAACGCACAACTGTGCAACTAAGCAGCCCAAGGCTGAATAAAAACAACCCGGAACTAGAAACTGGGAGGACGGATCGAACGACCGCCTAGAGCCTCGCTAGCCACGGTAGAATAGAAACACACGACAGACAACTAAAAAAAACATCAACACACCAACTAAGAACGCTCCCCACATGAGAATAGATGCGCCCCCCACGGGGGAATCAGTACCCAAACCTAAAAAACAAGACCAAAAATAAAACAAACACAGACTCAAACCAAAACACAACAGAAGTCATAAAAAAAGAAACTAAAATTAACACAAACACAAGCCCTTCCCCAGCGACCGACCCGAACCAGCAGTGAACGACCGATACAAGATCAATCCAAGCCAAGAATTGAATAGCGTTTTTTTATTTTCGTCCCGTATGTTTGAAAAAAGGTTACATAAAGGTCATTTTCATACATAAGGGACGAAATTAAAACATTTTTTTGCAAAAGATAAATGACCTTTTTGTTGCGAAAATGACCTTTTTGTAATTTTTTTTTAAACATACGAGACTAAAATCAAAACACAATTCGAAGATGACGAAAAAGTTAAAGTAGTGAAACATACAGAACTAAAATTATAATTTATTCTTAGAAAAATTTATTAAAGATATTTAATATTTTTCATTATAAGTACATAAAAATAAATTTTAAAAAAAGTATTGTTGTTTACAAAAATATATCAAAATATAAAGTGACTTCAGTCTTAAATTGAAAAATATAATGTAAAAGTAAGCATTATATTGAGAGTAACTTAAAATTAAAACATTGGAATGAAAAATAAAAAATTTAGGACTTATAGTGAGAATAACAAAAAGTCTAAGTCTTATAATAGATTTTCCCAACTTCGATTACTCGACTTGTATGTCAACATCGTTTTCAATCGATATGGTATGGAATACCGCACACCAACGGCTTGTGAATTGATAGCTCGTTTAACCGTTTCGCAAAGAAACTGAGACAAATAATTTATTAAAAAAAAAAAAAATTATAAACACTACACCCACTTTTTTTTTTTTTTTCGTGATTAATTTTTCTTTGGAAGAATTTTGCAGTAAAGAAAAATAATTAGTTTGAAAATCATGTGAATGATTTAGTGTAATACCCAGCCTAGACTTACTAAAATCAGAGTAATTTTTTCGCGCTGAAAAAGGCAAGCTCTCATTTAATTTTCGAAATCTCATATTAATTTTATTTTTTTGAAAATACTTTAACTTTAATATACGGGATGCTACTCAACTTTAATCTTAAATCTTTAATCTTTAATATCTTTAAACTACTAGGCATGCAAACGAGTATGATTCATTACTCTAAACATCTCAGGATTTAAGCAAGTATAGACTGAAATTCTAGATACTGAAATACTGTAGTACTGAAATACTAAGTGCGGAAGCAAATGCAGGCATGCATGAACAATGTGTTGGAATCCATGAGGATCTCGATATGCACAAATCACAGACAAACATTCAACTTAAACCTATGCGCAGCGGATCTAAAGGTTTGATGAAGAAAACTTACTGCTTAAAATTTATGTAGATCTGGCTGGCCCGAACAGTTGACCGCAAATCAAATCTTCTCGGAATGGAACAAACTTGACCAATCCGGAAAGCTGACGTCACGGCGAAGTCAACGGCGTTGACCGCTCGGAAAACGGAGGTCTCACGCGCTCACACGCGCGCGATTGAGCTTCAGCTACTGGAACCTCCCGGTGGCGCGTGACGGCGCGTGCGGTGGAGTCCGGCGGCGATCTCGACGGCGATCTCTTCGTCTCGTCGTCCTGGTTGTCGTGGTATGGTCACTTGCTGGTTTTGGTCTCCGGTTTGGATGTATGATTGGAATCTCTATATACCTTAAGATCTTCTACTGTATTCTCAAACAGCTTTCTAGATCTTGTATCAGTGGAGCACAAGAAATAGAAGAACTCCTTGGAAGAGAGAGAAAGAGAGCTGGACGTGATTCCCAAGGTGTGGGATTGTTCTTTTTTCTTCCATGAGCCTAATGCTGTATATATAGAGCTACAGTAGGGACCCTAAGGAGAATAGGATAAGGGCTTCGAATATATTAATACTGTGGAGCTACCCCACAATTAATATATTAATAATATTAAAGTCCACCACAATAACATTATTGCAC
>CACSLK010000984.1:21025696-21036039 GCA_902706635.1 Striga hermonthica
TTTTTTTTTTTTGATTTGGGGTTTAATCTATGATGGAAGAATCCTCAGCAGGTATGGCTAAGGAGAGTGAGGGGGATGATGGGGTTCTCCAAAAGCTGGGTAAAATGTCCTTATCGGCAAAAGAAGCAAGAGAGGCTGAAATCACTGGGGATGATATCAAATCAAGTGATGAGGAGTGCAATAGAAGCTTATTTGGTAAGGTTGTGGGTGATAGGCATGCTGGTCTCCTTGGAATTAAGAGAACGATGGGCGCCATCTGGAGAATGCAACATTCCATGGAGGTGAAAGAGATTAGCGAAAATTTTTTCCAATTTATATTTCTCTCTCAAGAGGATAAAAAGAAGGTGTCGGCAGGCCATAATTGGATGTATGGAAACCAATACTTAATCCTAAGAGAATGGTTCCATGGGTTACATAGCAATCACAGTTGCTTTGATGAGATCACTCTTTGGGTTCAGGTTTTGAATGTTCCTCTGAATTGGATGAGCACTGAGGTTGGTCAGAAAGTTGGAAGAATTTTCAATAAAGTTAAAAACGTGATTGTTTGTAAGGTTGGAGGGGATGTAGGGAGTTTTCTGAAACTGCTGGTGGCAATCGACCTGAAAGAACCAATTCCCAGGTGCACATCCATTAAACTTGGGAATCAAAAGGTGATTGTGGCATTTAGGTACGAGAAATTAGTCAATCTATGCTACTATTGTGGGATGATAGGGCATCTGGACAGGAGCTGTAGCAAAAGATTGAGAGACTTTGAGAATAACTGTGTGGCTGATGGTCTGTTCGGGGAATGGTTAAAAACTTCTGAGACATTTGCGGGGGGAAGGAGTATGCAGTCTGACAGTTCAGGTGAGAAAGTAGACCACCCGAAAACCAACCCAGTCCAAGGTTCCTTTGCCTCTGATAATATTATTTCCAATCTGGGTCAACGACAGATAATCAGAAGCAATGAAAGTGGGATCAATCACCCCTTGTTTTGGGGGAAGTAGGAGGCCCAGGTGATAGGTATGGAGAGATTCAAGAATTTGTGGGGATGGCTGAGAAAACACCTAGCAATGTGGCTAATCATGTGGAAGATCAGGGAAGAAACAGAATGGAGGTGGAGAAATGTGTGCAGGCTAAGGAGTTTATTATTGATGAAACAGTGGGTGAACTTTGTAAAGCCAATTTGAGAAAGAGATCTGGGGCTGGGTGGAAGAGGCAAATCACATCTAAAAGTAGACTGCAGAGAGTTCCTGTGAAATCCAGTGGGCTAGATCATTCTGAAAGTCTCAAAAGAAATAGAGCTCTGGTTATCTATGATGGGGTGGACAATGATGCAGAGGCAGATAATGGAAAAAGGAAGAAGAGTAAAGGTGAGCAATCTGTGGTGGAGAAGGCCAGCCATAAATGGCCCCAATGTGATCAATGAAAGCTATGGTGTGGAACTGTAGAGGGCTGGGTGGGCCGTTTACAGTTTCCCAGATCAAGGATTCTAGAAGAATCCACCACCCAAATATAATATTCTTATCTGAGACCAAGAAATCTGTGCAGTTTACTAAATCAGTGTGTAGAAAGTTGGGCTACCAAGATAGATGGCATTTGGTGAACCCTCAGGGAACTAGAGGTGGCTTGCTGTTAATGTGGGACAACTGTGTGGAGATTAAGCAAATTGTAGGGAATGGTTTCTGCTGCCAAGTGGAGCTGAAAGGGGCAGGGATGTCTGATTGGGGTTGGTTTATTTTTGTGTACATGAGTACAGACAGAAGAGAGATGGAAGAGCAGTGGGAATTTCTTGAAAGTAGCAGAAGGAGGTGGGGCAATAGCTGGCTGATGGCTGGGGATTGGAATGATCTAGTGTCTAATGAAGAGAAAAGAGGTGGTGTGAAGAGGTCTCCTAATAGCTTTGTAGGATTCCAAGAGTTTATCATGAATATGGAGATGCATGAGGTGAATCAATTGGGATCATTTTTCACTTGGGGGAATAATAGAGCAGGGGATGGTTATGTGGAAGAGAGGCTGGATAAAATCTTTGTATCCCTTGAATGGCTGGCCAGATTCCCAAACATGGAGGCCTCTAATTTTTTTAGATCGGCCTCTGATCATAATGTCTTCCTCTTCAATACTGATAAGACATAAGAGATTTCAATTTAGCAGAGAGTGGGCTGAGTTGGAGGGAGTTCAAGAAGTTGTGAAGGGTGGTTGGCAGGTGGAGGTTGAAGGATCAGAAATGTTCCAAGTTCACCAAAAAATCAAAAATACCAAAATGGCTCTCCTTGCCTGGCATAATCCCATCCATAGGAACAGTGAGAAAGCTATTGCAATCCTTTCTTCCAGACTTGAGGAATTGAGAGAAGAAGGGAAAGACAGGGATTGGGGGGAATGGGGTAACTTGAGGTCTGAACTGGACCATGCTTATCTTGAGGAGGAGAGGTTTTGGAGAGCTAAATCTAGAGCATTATGGCTGAAGGCTGGGGACCAGAATTCTCGTTTTTTCCATGCTTTTACATCCCAGAGGAGGAGATCCAATTCCATTTCTAAGCTTATTACTGATGTGGGGGAGGTCTGTGATACACAAGATGCCTTGGAGAGACACATTTCTGGTTTCTACTCTAAACTATTTACCTCTGAGGGGTCAAGTGGGGATGATGAGCTACTCCAGCATATTCCTGTTACCATATCTGATGCAATGAATAATGATCTGATCAAAACAGTGACTGAGGAGGAGATCAAGGCCATTATTTTCTCTATGGCTCCTGAAAAATCCCCGGGTGATGATGGTATGTCTGCTGCTTTTTTCCAAAAATTTTGGTCTATTGTGAAAGATGATGTCTGTAAAGCAGTGTGTAGTTTCTTTAGAACTGGGCATATGTTAAAAATTGGAAGCACATTATTATTACCCTGATTCCTAAGTGTTTGTTTCCAGAAGCCTTAACTAATTTCAGGCCTATTAGTCTGTGTGGGGTGCTGTATAAAATCATTGCCAAGTTGATTGCTGAGTGACTGAAACCTTGTCTGGAGATGTGTATTGGCCCTGAACAAACTGCCTTTGTTCCTGGGAGATCTTTATTGGATAATGTTATTATGGCCCATGAGCTATTTCATTTCTTACGTAGACATAAATCTGGGCCTAATGTGTTTATGGCTGTCAAATTAGACATGGAAAAAGCTTACGACAGAGTAGAGTGGGATTGTATCAGGAAGATCATGTGTAGGATGGGGTTCCATGGAAAATTTGTCCAATGGGTGATTAACTGCATTGCCTCTCCTACCTTTTCTTTTAATCTTAATGGCAGTGTTTGTGGGTATGTCTCTTCTTCTAGAGGTATTAGGCAGGGTGACCCCTTGTCACCATACCTCTTTATACTAGTATCTGAAGTCTTCTCTTCCTATCTGAAATCCAAGATCAATGTTGGGCTTTTCAGGGGTGTTAAATTGAATAGAGGGGGTCCAATGCTGTCTCATCTTTTATTTGCGGATGATTCTCTAATTTTCTGTAAAGCTGATACTGGCCATGCTGAATTGCTTCTAGAGATCCTCCAGAAGTACCAAATTTTCACTGGCCAAAAGGTGAACTTGAATAAATCTTCTATGTTTCTGAGCAAAAACTGTTCTGAGTCTCTGAGAAATGCTATTTCTTCCATTCTGCATGGTGTTGTGGTCAAGAGGTCATCCAGGTACTTGGGTTTATCATTGGGGATTGGGGCTTCTAAAATTGAGACTTTCCAGTTTGTAGTGGATGCAGTGAGGGAGAGGATATGTAGTTGGAAGTATTCTTATCTATCAACAGCAGGGAAAAATACTCTGGTGAAGTCTGTGCTTTGTGCTCTTCCTGTGTTTGTAATGTCTTGTTTTATTCTTCCTGTGAAGTGCTGTAAAGACATCTGCAAGGCTGTAGCCAAATTTTGGTAGAGGAAAGGGGATTCTCAGAAACAGGGTGTGCACTGGCTATCTTGGGAAAAATTGACTAGGCCTAAGGAGGAGGGTGGATTGGGATTTCTGGACATCCAATTGTTTAACAAGGCTTTGATCTTAAAGCAACTGTGGAGGCTTATTGAACAGCCTGATTTATTGATGTGCAGGGTGCTGAAAAGCAGATATTTTAGTGATTGCTCTATCTTTGATGGGAAGAAATCTGGGGGAGCTTCTTGGCTTTGGAACTCTTGGGCCACTCTTCTACCTGATTTGCAAAAGCATGTGAAGATTGTGATTAGGAATGGGCAGAGTACCAAACTTAATGAAACTAACTGGGTCCCAGATATTTTTTGTAGGAAACCCCAGTTGAGAGTGGAGGTGGATGGGAACTATTTCTGGGTTAAGGATTTGGTGCAGGCAGGTGGAGTCCAATGGGACATGAATCTCATCAAAGCTCTTTTTTCTGAAGATGATGCAGAGAAGATCATGAGGATTAAAACTCTTAATCCCAGAGTGAAAGACCAATGGCAGTGTAAGTTCTTGGCTAAAGAGAGGTTTTCTGTCAAGAGAGCCTATTCCCATTTCCTGACTGTCCAGCTGGGGCAAAGGCATGTGGCTGAATCTAGTACTATGGCTAGTGGGAATAAGAAGGCTAGGGCTAGATGTTGGAAGATGAAGGTTATGGGCAAGGTGAAGCACTTTGTCTGGCAATGCTTCTCAAATATTCTCCCAGTGAGTACCAATTTGCAGGCCAGAGGTGTGGAAATAGATACAATTTGCAGAGTTTGTGGTGAGGAGGAAGAAACTCAAGAGCACTGCCTTTTTCTATGTAGGAAAGCCAGAACTGTATGGAGGCTTGCCCCTGTAACCTGGAATAGAGTGCAAGAGGAAAGGATGTCTTTTAAGCAATGGTGGTTGTGGAGAGCTAGAAACCTTTGGGTTTTTGAGAGTAAGTGGCATGCTGAAAGCTGGATCATTAAGGCTGCTTTGATGGACTGGCAGGACTTCAGAACTATCAACAGCAAGGGCTAATGGAGGTGCAGACAAGGTAGAATAGGTCTTGAGTCAGTTTTTTACCTTGATGCTAGGTTTCTTATTTGATATTGTTGATCTGGGCTGTTGTCCTGTGGTTGGGTTTGTTAAGTTTGCAGTATTATGCTTTATTTGTTAGCTTTCAGCTTCAGTTTGTGGTAGGTTTCTCTAGTTGTTTGTTTAGTGTTCGGTTTGTTGCTTTTGTAATGTTTAGGGAGCCTGTGTGCTGCCCTCTCAAGTTTGCCGGATTCGGGGTTTTCCCCTTGTACTTATGACCTTTTTGGTCGATTTTTATTTATGGAGATCGCTATATCGTTGAAAAAAAAAAAAAAAACTCTCAACCCCACTATCATTAATATTATCAATATAATTAAATAATATCGATCAATCACTATTACACACCACATCAACCATAATTCACTATTCATCCAATCACATTATTTTAACTAACCATCACATCAAATCATCTTTCTTCTACTTTTACATTAAATCAATTTTAATTATTTTATTTTAAATATTATTTTAATATACCCACTAACAACTAGCCATACCACCTTTTTCAAAACCAACCCAACTAAACCAAAAAATCTAAAAAAAACCAAAATTTCTATAAACTAACATGCTCGGTATACAACACGTAAAAGAAGATTTTTTAATTTTTTTTAAATATAAAATATTGCAATTCGTAAAACTATTCCAGTTATTTTTTATTTTATTTTACATAAAAAATCTAATTAATATTTAATGCATCCTACAAAATTGGATTTAGTTTAATTTTTCATACAATTGGTTGTAACTTTTTCAATTGTACTTTATTTATTTATTTATTTTACACTTTTAATTTAATGAAGCTATCCGAAAATACCAAATCAGGCGATTTATGAAAGTTTTTTTTTTAACAATTTTAAATCTATATACCCAGCTCAAAAAACTCATTGCATAAATATGGACGAGTTAAAGAAAATTTCATAACCCAGCTTACAAAATTCCATCTTCACGAGTCAAAAAATCGCATCCCTCATTTATCGTAACAACTTTAATGATAAATAAATAAAATTCTAATTACTACTATAAATCCATTATCTATTTAGATTTTTTTGAAAAATATAAATTTCACCTGTCTAATTACTAATATTTTAGATACTTTTAAATATTATTTGTATAATTTTTTTTTACACATTTGCTCTCTCTCTATATATATATATATATATATGGAGGTTAAATGAAGAATTTTTGACATATTTTTTTCTTACGGGTAGTTTAGAAAAATTTAGGTAGCTTGAAACATTATTTGTGAATAATATAGAATATTTTAGATGCTTTTATAGATGTTATAAAATATTTTAAGTATTTTTAATATTTATATATCACACTTAGAAAGAATATTTTGCCAAAAAAAAATATTAAATAAACATTGTATATATTAATAGAAACAGTCTTCAGTGTTCGTCTTTGATCTCAGTTACATATAATTTTTTTTTATTTGTCATATAATTTTGTTGTGCATTAATTCCGATTTGTATTTGTAAAATTGATAGCTTTTGCATTAGTTTCAATTTGTATTTGTAAAATTGATAAATTGTTAAGCGTACAAATTCTTTTTTATGGTAACAACTTAAAAAATGATAGTTATTTTTGAAATATTGTGTAGTCAAATCTTCATATGCAAGTAACATCATAATTACAGTATCTTATAAATCTTCTCTAAAACAACTTTAGCGTGAGATAATGTCTTTATTTAGGCTTATAATATTTTAGATACTTAAACAAAATGTTTATACATATTTTTTTACATATTCTATCTATATGTACATATATATATATATACTCACATATACGTAACACATGTTAAGTTTAATTATTTTTAGATATATTTTCTTTACAAAATAGTTTAAAAAATCTTACATGCACATCTATACTTATATAAAAAGGCATTCTATTTACTAGAATTAGTAGTAAGAAAAGTCAAAGGTAATTAATGCATTCTATTTCCATCAAGTATTTTTTTTAATTATTTTAGTTAATTATTTTATCTCATAACACCTTTCCAATACAACTTACAATGATTTTTCTATTGTGATTAAAAACCAAATTTTACGTTTAAAATCTTGTGAAATTATTATTATTTTTATGAAGTACATATTATTTGTTAAAAAATTGTATATATACATAATACACATTACAATACCATGGTAGATGATTTAAATTTCAACCGACCAAAATGCCAATGATTTAAATTTGAACACACCTATGCGTTTGATCAAATGTCTGGATAATTTAAAATTGAGCCCATAGAAAATTATTTAAATTTGAACACACCAGAAATTTTATGTACTTTTTATTTATAAATATATTAAAAGTGGTATTTAATGGCTGTTATATAAATTATTTTAATATATTTGCAATGAATAAAAGTTTGAATGAACACTACAAAAAAAAAATTTACATTCCAACGGAAATTTTCCGTTGAAATTTTTTATATTTTCGTTGGAATAACTATTCCAACAGATATTCCTACGTACAAAAATCCGTTGGAAAAACAGCCATTGGAATAGAACATATCCAACGGAAAATCCTATGGAAATAAATTCCTACAGCTATTCCAACGAAAAAATCCGTTGGAATTCCTCAACTATCCAACACTTATTCAAACATAAAATTAAGTTTGTTGGAATATTCATTGGAATTTTCAACGGAAATTTTTGTCGTTGAAATTTTTCGTTGGATTTGTAGTGTTTTATTGTAGTTGAATAATTTGTAATGTTATTCATAATGTTTGTGACTTATGAGACACGAACACATAACTCCATACATATTTGTCAGAGGGCGGCTTAATGATTTTTTAGACTTAACGTTGATTAAAAGAGGCAGAAAATAGATAAAAACATTATTATTTTTTAGACTTAAACGGATAAAGCTGTGAAAATAGCTCATTTAATATTTTTGTCCCTTGCATCGCACGAGGTACGTACTGGTTATTATTAATTATTGTTTGAATAAAATTTATTGAAGCTTGCCAATAATTATATATATATATATACATATATATATATATATATATAGATGAGATTCTAATGAAAAAATGGAAACAGTAAACTAAAAAATGGAAACAATAAATAAAAAAATTAATGAAAAAATGGAAACAGTAAATTAAAAAATGGAAACAATAAGACGAAGACGAAGACGAAGACGAAGACGAAGACGAAGACGAAAACGAAGACCAAGAAATCAGGAGTTCGGGACTGATTAAGAGCAGGCTTTCCTCTCCTCTATGACTGAACAAGCAAGGGATCGAGCAACTAGCGCGAAAGCCGTTGCGCTAAAATAAATGAATAATACAATGCGTTAATTCTTTTATTTCTCTCTTAATGTTGATGATTAGATGATAGATTTTCATTCCACTTGCTTATGAAGTTCTCGTACATTTCTTTAATTATGTTTGTTATCCCATGATCTTAGATTTTAATGGAATTAATGTATATTATTCATGTAAAATAATATTTAATATCATATTTCTTTTTTTTTTTTTTTTTTGGTACAAGTATATCATATTTTCTTAGCTGTATGTGTCATCTGTGATTGTAATCATCTTATACATTACCTTCATATAAGTTCAAGATGAATAATATAAATATCTATTAATATATAACAAGGATTAACATAATTCACCTTTAGAAACACTTTAGTGCCCGAATTACATATAATTCGTCTCCCAGCTAATTGCTCCATTTACTTCTTCATGTTTAAGATATACCGTCCGTTGATTAATTTAATTACTGAACATAATTGAAGCTAACAACAAAATTTCCATCTTGTAATGCTACTCAACACACATCAAGTACAAGAAACTCCATAAAATATATGAGCTATAAATAAACCTAGAAGCACTATCAAGAAGATTTTGCCTTGGAAAGATTTTTGTTGATGGAGCATGAAGTCGTTTCAAATTGCTCAAATGTAAAGACTGTTTTGTATGTTTTTCTGCTTATTTTTGGTGTTTTTAATGTGGTGAGTCGATCCAATTTTGGCTCTTAATTGCGTTTTTTGGTCCATTTTTGTTCGTGTTATAATTTTTAGTCTTTGAGCCACGTTAGTTTATTTTCAGTGTATCTTGTGTATTTTAGTATTTTTGTAGGCCCGAAAGGAAAAAGTGATCAATTTGGCGTTATGTCGTCCCGAGCTACCATTTTTTGTCCAAGATGCGTGAAGAAATATTATTTGTTCCGTCCAAAGTGAGAAGAAAATATTTGATAAGCCGAACTGAGATTTCAAGACTATCGGAGGAGGTTGCGATGATTCGGAGCGAACCGGACCTTGAGAGTAAGTCACGAGCCCCGACTAGGCCAAATATTCTCGAGGCGCACGAGTTGAGTTCAGAGCTGTTGGATTTTCATGGGAACTGGACATAGTACTCCAATCCGCATTGTGAAAAATTCCTCCAACACACAATTCTCCATCTTGCCTCACCAATTGCGACCCTGTGAAACTTCTGGCCCAACTCGCAATTTTTTCGACAACCTATGTCCACATCACCGAACTCGCGAGCCCACATAATTGTCTGAGAAGACCTCAAATTTTCAACCTTGCCCAACTTGCCAGTTTTTCCGCTGCTATGTCTGCATCGCCAAACTCGCGAGCCTGCAATATTGTCCGCCAAGCTCGCGAGTTTCCAATCATTTAACAAACATTCATGAGACCCGCAAATTCCAGCACCGATTTCACTCAGTACAGAAGTCATTTACTAATTGTGTGTATTTTTAGTGTGTTTTAGCAGTAGTATTTAAATAAATTTTCCTTTACTTGTTTTGGTACATTATATCATTCGACATCCAGTACCTTTTAATTTTTATTTTTTTTTTCACCTTTATTTGAATTCCCTCTTGTGGAAAGTTTGGGAACTCTATGACTCAATTTTTAATGTTTCGTTATTTCTTCACGATGTCAACTGTCTTACTTTCTACTACTTGTGGATACTACTAGAGACTTGCTGACCTAGTTTAGGACCCCAGGTCTCGCATTTTTTTTTTTCAACTTGTTTACTTGATTTTTCGTGAATTTTGTTAAGTTAAGTTGGATCTTTCATAGGTAGTTTAGTTGGATAAGTTAAAGTCTAGACTTTTTGCGTATATTTTTAGTTTAAGGTAATTTAGAAGATCAATACGTGTTTCTCAAGTAGTAAAGGTTAAGACTTTGTTCAAAGCTTGATCATTTAGGCTTGAAAGCTCGTTTTTAATATCCTAAGACTTAGTACTTGCATATTTTCTTTCTTTGTTTTGGTTTAATTGGATCTGGGGACTCTGTAGGAGTTAAAAATCTAAAATTTTGTTAATTGCCTTTCAATTCTCATAGTTCATTTAGATTAAACCAGTTTAACTCAACCAAACAAAATTTGAATAGAATATTTAGGACTCGTTTGCTTG
>CACSLK010000984.1:21038029-21071253 GCA_902706635.1 Striga hermonthica
AAAAAAAAAAGAAAATTCGAAGGCTGATGAAATCGAAACTGTACACACAAGTCGGCTACACCATACCGACTACTGATTCTTTATCCAAGCCGCTTAATGGACACTAAGAAGAACCAACTATTCAAGGACATTTTTGACATGCTTTCAAAGGTAAATGTGAACTTAACCATTCTAGATGTCATTCAAAATGTTCCCGATCTTCAGATATGCCTTCCATGTCTTCATCTTGAAGGTGCCATTGACTGAAAAGTAGGTTACGACATTGATCTCTCTATCCTTACCTCGACGTCCTTCGCCACGACCCCGGTGACGTGCTTCTACTGGTTGGTGTGGTGAACGCGCAAGGGGTGTCGAGGTTGATGACTCTCTTTCCAGAGTTGTGCTCGTAGATCGAGAAAATCTTAACCTCTTCGACAATGTCAAAGTAGAAGAGCATGGTGTCGAGAGCTAGTCGTCGATGGATATGGTTGTGGTCTGAGCGGTGCGGATTTTTTTGTGTGTCTGTATGAGAAAGTGAAAGAGGGATTTTATCAAACGGGGTGTGTGATTGTGCTTTGTTTCTAATTGTTAAAAGATTAAAACGTTGTTTTTTCCACGTCAGACTAAAAAAAAGGATAGTCTAATAGTTTCACAACTGGTCACGTGCCAACCTCACGTGTCAGTCTAGTATATTCATATGTGTATGCATGTCTCTATGCTCAGTTGATAATTGGGTTTATTGCACAAAATCTCCATGTATTATATGGAATCTACGCATTTTCCCCTGATATTTTAAAAATTGCGTCATTCATGTTTGCATGCACACTCGCCATTTCCAGTTAACGACCTTACTTTAATGCCGACGGTGTTACTTTTTCATTGAATTTTCCTTTATACCCTTACTTTAATATTTTTGAATTTACCATTTACCCTTAACTAGTACGAATCCCGCGCGATGCACGGGTAAGAAATATTTATTAGTATTTATAAATAAAAAATATGCATTAAATAATATTTTATACATTAAGAATATTGAAACAATATGTAATACAGTTTACCTATATTAATTTTTAAAAATGTTATACGAAATTTGAATTGTACAAAATTACGTAAAATATGTATATTTAAAATTAGTACACAACACATACGATGCACGTAACTAATAATAAATTATATTATATTCATTTCAAAATAATGTTATTTTAAAAAAATTTATTCAAAAATTCGATTTGACTACAATGTGATTCAATAAAATAAATGTTTTGGTAAAATTTTATCATATATTTAAAACTCTATGTGAATAATACGTATAATTATAAAACTTATATTGTTTCATTAACTAAAATGAATTTATTTTCATATGACATGTCCAAATAAAAAAATTTAAGTAGTTGAATAATTTATTAAACTTTAAATAATTGAATAATTCATTTGCATCCAAGTTAATATTAGCATAAGTTATGAATAACTACTTATTTGATCTCTAAATTTAGAACCTAAATTTGGACTACACAAATAAACTTTTTTATATATTTCATGTATAATATATATATATATATATATATATATGTATTATATATATGTCGCATTTTTTTAGATTTGTTGTCAGTTACCTTATCGTTCAAAATTATCAATTAATCTGTAGAATTAAATTACTAATTGAAAATTTTATTAACCAATGTTTGTTCAAAGATCATTATAATTTTCTAGAGGAATATATCAATTTGTCGAATTATCATTAATATATTATGGCAAATTATTATGCGAATATGCTAAATTTTAAGAATCACATCACCTTGATTTTATAAGAATGTGATTCATCCACATTTTATTTTATAAAAATGGCTATCAGATACTTAAAATAAAATCATCAACTTTATACCAAAATTTGGATTTATTAAATTTTCAACTTTATACCATAAATTAATTAAGTAATTTCTAATAGTCATTTCTACATTTTGTCCAAAATATTTCTTAGCGGCACATAAATGTTATTTATATTTTTGTATTTGGTTATCTTGTCTACGAAGAAAAAGATAATCTTGTAACTCTACTATGCCAACAAAAAGATGTATGAAAAATAACATAAGTATTAATTTATTATGTTTTACTCAATACATGAAATATAATATAGATATAAAGATTGACGATTAATTCTCCATAATTGCTCAATCAATCTATATATTTAAACTAAGGATTTCGAAAGTTTCTATAATACCCCCATATTTGTTTTCATAAAACTAAATCATCCTAAATTTAAATTCAACTAATAAATGTAATAACAGTAAATATTTGACTAAAAAGATTATGTATATTAATTATTTTTAGGCAATAATTAATGAAATTGGAGGGAAAGTATTTCTAAAAGTGAATTATGTTAATCCTTATTATATATTAATAGATCTAGCCATCAGTAATATCATTTAATGATGTGATCATTATCTATTAAATGATAAATAAAATATTAATTTAAAAAAATATTTGTTTTTCATATACTCAAATAAAAATTAAAAAAATACTATCGTCAAATATGAATTATAATATATATAAGTAAAATTATTGCAGAAGTTAATAAAATTATTTAAGGAAAGAATCTTTTTGATCATATTTGAATAGAAAATGTGTATATGCAAATAATTAATGCATATAGTAAAAAATTTCCAAATAAAGTATGCATTAAATGTGAGTTCACTTTTCTTACTACTATTTTTGGTAAATAGAATGGCTTTTAATATAAGTATAGATGTCAATATAATGACTTAAAAGTAAAATCCCAATGTTGGGGATTGAACCCACCACCTTTGGGTTGTAAAAGGCAACTTTTACAAACTCAGCTACTAGTCAATTAGTTATAAATGTGATTTTATCTATATAAATCACACCGTATAGCAGAAATATCATATAATTAAATATATAGATTCTAAATTATGAATAATGTAATAATTAATTATATAGCTTCTATATAATGTAATAATTAAGTATATAGACTCTTAAGTTATAAAGAATATAATAGTTAAGTATATAGATTAGAAATTAGAAATAACGTAATAAAGTAATATTTTTCTAAATTATAGATAATATAATTTTTAGATTAAAAGATTATAAAGTAAAACTAATATAATAATTAAATAAATATATTCTATTTAAAAATAATATAATTATTCGTTATATAGATTCTATATTATAAATAATACAATGATAAAATAAATATATTTTAAATTACAAACAATATAATGAATTAGATTATAAATTCTAAATGATAATAATTAAATAAATATAATTTAGAATAAATAATATGTTGATTCAGTAAATATATTCTAAGTTATAAATGATATATTAATTAATTAAATAGATTATAAATTATAAATAATATAATAATTAAATAAATGAATTTTAAATTAGTGAATAAATAGATTCTAAATTATAAATAATATAACAATTGAATAAATTATATTCTAAAGTATAATGATAAATATAAATCATAAATAATATAATAATCCAGTATATAGATTTTATAATAATTGAATGAATCGATTCTAAAATATAAATAATTAAGTATATACATTCTAAATTATAAATAATAAAATTATAACTATAACTTATAAGTAATATAACAATTCACTATATATATTTTATAATAATTGAGTAGATAGATTCTAAATTATAAATAATGTATTAGAATCTATTTACTCAGTTATTATAAAATAATATACTGAATTAATATATTACATATAATTTATAATTATAATTATATTATGTATAATTAAGGAAGTATATCTAAATTACAAATATATATAATTTAGTAAATTAGATTCTAAAATATAAATCATATAATAATCAAGTAAATATATTTATATTATAAATAATATAATCTAGTAAATATTATATATAAAAGAAATAATAAAATGGTTGAGTAAATAGGTTCTAAATTATAAATGATATCAAAATTAAATATATATATTCGAAACTATAAGTAATGTAAAAACTAAATAAAGAGATTCTAAATTATAAAGAAGATGATTAATTTTATAAAAGTTTATACTTATTCAGATTTAAAAATAAATAAAATAACAAAACTTATTATATTATTTAAATCTCATAACAAATAATACTTTTTTTTGTCTTTTTTTTTTATCGAAACGATAGGGAATATTATAAATAAAAACAGCCCTAAGCTGAAAAGAACAGCCAACAGCTGAAAATTGGGAGGACAAGTACTAAGACCGCCTAGAACCCGACTAGCAACGCTAGAAAACAAACTAAAAAACAACACAAAACAAAGTCTACTGTAGAACGACCCCAAACGAGGTAATTCCCGCACGCAGTCGGGCTCACAAGGGCCAACGGCCCAGACCAAAAACACGACCCTAAACTTCTAAACAACTAAAAACAACCAACTACAGAACAAGACAAGGAAACAAAACACCAATTACAAAAGAAAGAAAGCCTTTGCACGACAAATCAGACGGCCCGAACCAGCGGAGAACAATCAATATCCAAGATTAGTCCAAGTCCAGAGAACGACTTCCGAAACTGCCCCAAGACCTATACAAAAACTCGAGCCCGAGCACAAACCAAACTCCAAATCAACTAGCCTCAACCAGAGGGACATCCGAAACCGACCCCACTCTAGCATCCCCGAGCACGCCTAACACCACTAGTCGAGCTAAGGAGCACCAGAACCCCTCCGACTAACACCACTAGTCGAAACAGGGGGCGGCTCGGGCCCTCAACTCCGACACACCATCAGATCCCCACCCCGCCTCTCGACCCACAGACTAGCAAATGTCTCCGCTTTCCACCGGCACGAGAACGAGAAGAACCCCGAACGGGGTTATGCCGGAAAAAATGGGACCGCCCAAAGGGCCCTCCGCTCACATCAAAATACACAAAGACAGGAACAGAAGCAGAAATTGGAGGGAGACTCACCAACAATCGAGACTGACGGGCAAAAGACGCACCAATTGCAGACCAATCGACCACCATAGGGCTCGCCGCCTCCAATCGCAACATCCTCGGCGAACAAGGGTTGGGCAGTCCGACAAGCTTCAGCACACCGTGACAACACCAGAGGTCCGAGATCGCAGAGGAGGGGCGGCGATTGAACGCGACCACCGGGCGGCGCACCACCGCCGCCGAAGAAGGCGACGCAAAATATATGAGAAAGGCGGGGTTCGATTTTTCGGACGAGTGGAACGAGAGAGGGGAATTGATAATATTCAAAGTTAACAATGAAACATGATCGTAACCCTTGTATTTCAAAGTTAACAAATGATACTTGATATTTCAGTCAATTAATAGTTTTTTCCATTATAAATAGTATTTTTTTAGTTATTATATATTTACCAAAATTTTAAAATAAATAGAAGGAATAAATAATAAGTAATTATATTATTTATTACAAATTCATAAATAAGAATTTTATTGAAAAAAAATTAAGTTTATATATTTGTCAAACATTTCAAAAAATAAATAAATAAATAAATAAATATAACAACTAATAAAAAATAAATAAATAAAAATCAAATACAGCTATTGTATAGAAAATATTTTATTTACAATTTACTACTTTTATATTATATTAATTTAGTTTAATTTTATTTATTTTTATTATATTAATTCAATTTATAAAAATGTATATTTAAAGTTAATGATAAAATTTATTTCATATATTTTTTTTTTAATTTATTTATATGAAATTATCACTTTATTTTTATATTAAATAGTAATATATTTATTTATTATTTTCAAACTTTACATTTAATTTTATTCAATTTAATTTTTATTTTATTTTATTTTAATTATGTTTTCTTATAATTACATTATTTTCTGATTATTTTTTATTTTTTATTTTTTTTATTTATTGTTTGATTAAGTTTTCCGCTGTTTGTGTTGTTTTAATGAATCTGTGTTAAATATGTACCATAGAATGATGGTGGCCAGGTGGTTTGAAGTCTCGCTTATTAATGCTTTAGCCCAGGTTCAAATTCTAGGAGCAACAAAACATTACTTTTTTCCCAACAATTGGTAGAAAAGCAATGGGCAAAATTATAAATTTTATTTTTAAAATAAAAAAAAGGAATAATTATCGCACGACATGAATGTGTGCTGCACGCGTCGTCAAGTTGGACGGAGAGGGGGGAATCATGCAACAGTTAGTATTAACAAGGGGTCTGACGCAATTTTTTAAATATGAAGGAAAAACGAACATATTTCGTATAATACATGGATGTCATGTATATTTTACCCGTTGATAATTGGTTACTTGATATAGGCTTTTTTGGTTCAGTGCTCAGTGCCGACCTTGGCCTAGGGCAACCTGAGCGATGGCCCAGGGCCCATCTCAGTCAAGGGCGCCAACCCACATACCCATATACGTGCTTTTAAAAATCTCAGCCAGGGCCCACGGGCACCAACCGATAGACATGCTTTTCATATTTTAACATCTGGCTTTTGACTTTCAATAAAGTTAATATTGTATGAGAGAGAAACTAAAACAATAGCAAACATTTTATTGTCTACATCTCTTACATCATGAATGTCTTTTCACATTCTTCTCATAAATTACTTTTTACTCCCTCCTATTTTTTTTTTTAAATGTCATTCTAGCTTTATCAACTATTTGCCAAATAAATGTAGTTTTGGATCTTTTGTACATATTTTTCCATTATTACCCCCATTTATCTAATAAATACATTACGTATTTTCATATTCACTTTCATTTTTTCTCAAAATATTTATCTCTATCTTCATTAAATAAGGTTATTATTGACCAAAAAAAAATATTCTTAATTAATGTGCAACTTCTCAAAACGAAATATATGAAAAAAAATATTCTTAATTAATGTGCAACTTCTCAAAACGAAATATATGAAAAATAGGAGGTAGTATTTTCTTATAACATCTTTCACACTCTCACACACATTTACAATATCACACAAATCATAGTCACGCACCAACACATATTTCAACTTCATCTATTTTGTATTATTATTATTATATTCTTTTTATGCCTACTTATTTTATTTATGTGAAAAAATAAATTATTTGATGGCGGATTTTTATAATTATTTTTCATTTAATGTTGTTAACTAAAAATACTATAAATAGAATTTAAGATTTATCCAAGGTTTGTTTTAAAAACGTTTAAACAAGTTTAGTATTTATTTAGAATTTATTTTGTAACTCTTTAGGGTTGATTTGTTGTTTGGAGGACTCACCATTTTATAAGTTGTTTTTCTAGGAGAGATATTTCTTTTATAATCCAAACATATCTATAGTATGTAAAAGATTTCTCATGCACACAAAAAATATTTGACAAATAATAAATTATATAAACTCCAATTGAAGTGCAAATTATCACTAAATAAACTTTAATTGAAATGCAAATTATTCACTGAAATAAACTTATTTGAGAATAACCATAACCCAATATAAAAATGTGTTAACAATTCTATGCATAAAAAAGGATATTACTGAAAATGTTGATGATGGATATATGATGATTTTGTCGCTATAAAAGGCCGAATAAGCCTTTTTTTAAGTGATTATCTACCATTAATTTTTTTTATATAATATATAAATTTTGTTGATTTATCTAAATTTTTTCTTGGGTAACTGCATTTTGTGAAACTCGTGAAGTTGTGTCTCTATTGCATCTTACTTTGCTTATTGTTGTTAGCTTTCATCATGAAGTTGTATCTTATATTTAAGATTACATACGTTTTGTCATTTTTTGGAAAAATAATATAATTGTTGGTATTATATAATTTCTAACATTTTTTGTCATATATATATATATATATATATATATATATATATATATATTTAGGGCTTTATTTTTACATTTGTTCCAGGGCCTAAAAATATTCAAGACTGGCTCTTTATCTATTTAACACATTGTTTAAAATAGCTCGCTATGTAGCTCGCTATTGCTCTCAATATAGCTTTTATTTCGGAAAAACGCGACGTAGCCTTATATATTTAGCATTTTCCAAAAAAGCTTACGCGAAATGTTGAAACGACACGCTTTTTTACACTATTTTGCGCTATTTCACGCTATTGTGCGCTACATTACGCTATATTTCTGCAACGACAGTTGAACAATAAAATATTCAAAAAATCCCTATTTTTAGGGATCAGCTTCATATTTACAAATGACAATTAAAACTAAAATTTTTTATAATGATTTCAAATTAAAAGTTTGAAAATGCAAAGTCCTAAATTGAATGGTGCAATATTTTTTGGTCCATTTTTGTTATATCATTTTTTTTTTCAACATTTGACATTTAAATAAAGAATAAAAAGTCCATATCTAATAGTTAGAATTAAGTTGTTGTTAAATAAATATATAATAATTAAAATTCATATACTTCAAATTATATTATGACTTACCTCATTATATTTTCGTTGTTTGTTTTTACTTTTTAGTATATTCGATTAATTATTAAATATTTATATTATGATGATATTTACATTAAACATTTGTGATAATTAATCCTTAGATGTTATTTTTGAAGTCATTCAAATACTATGATAATTTTTGTAATAAACCATCCATTTTCATTAATTATATGCAAATATACTTGTAATATTTCTATAAAAAAATTATACCCAAATATTATAATATATATAATATATATCATATTATATATATATATATATTATATTATATATATATATATTAGATAAAAAGATGTTGGTAGATATATAATTGAAGTTAAATACTTAACATAATTGGTGCTAGCTCAAGTGTTTCTTAAGCTCCTTTTGTGCCCCATTGGACCTAGGTTCGAATCCCCTCAACAGCACATTTTTTGCAATTTTTCCACATAAGCGCCACGTGGCATTACAACTCAGCCAAAAAAAAAAAAAAAAATCGGCGAATTTCCACGTAGCTCAGCCGGTTACAATGACTTGATATAGGCGGTCAGAGGACCAAAAAACTAATTTTTGTTCAGTTAGGGGACTATTTCAAAAAAAAGTCCATTTACGATACCAAATTAAAAACGGTTTGTAGATAAAGGACCAAAAAACTTTTTTTTCCCAACGCTATTTGTGCTACGCAGTATAAAGACCAAAACGCGACGCATTACGCTATACGCGTTTTAAAGTATGTCTATAGACTGAGCCGACCTCGTCCGCTCGTAAGGACACAACCCCGGCCAGCCTTCCGAATTCTACCATAACAGATCAATTAAAATAGAAGCACCGCACATATTTACAAGAAAATCTGACCATGCCCCGCAAGCATCCATGATCCATCCAAGTAGTTAGAATATGCTCATCTCCCTATCTTATTACCTGCAGTAGATGGTAAACAATATTGAATATGAAACTTTACATAATTTGAGAAGTTACAATTACATCTTTGCACCTACACTTGAACTGCAGCTTGAGCCGAATGCTCTGCCGTTTCAACATACGACGAAAATGACGAGGAACCATGTAAGACGGGCAGAGCAGGAGTAAACAAGACCGGCTTAGGAGGAATCTGTATCGATTGAAAACTCCCTTCTAACATCTCCACAACCATTGAAATCGGAGGCCTGTCCGATGGGTTTGTCTGAATGCACCAAAATCCTACCAAAAGCATTTTCCAAGAAGTTACGTCTTCGTGTGTGGTAATAGCAATACCATCCGCTGACATTCTAGTAACATCATCTATTACGCGCTCGTAAATTCCATCAGGAAAATAATTCTCGCTCGACTGGGTGTTATCGGATTGGCCCACGACGAGAGTGTTTGCTCCAGCCATCTCAAGAACCATCATCCCGTAGCTATAAACATCCGATTTATGCGAAACTCCTCCGAAATTTCTGGAGAAGACTTCCGGAGCAATGTACCCAGGCGTCCCTCTCGTCCCAAGCACGGATACTAAACTCTGTTTCTTCTTGCACAGTTTAGCCAGCCCAAAGTCGGAGATTTTGGGACAAAAGTCTTGGTCGAGAAGAATGTTCTGAGGCTTGATGTCGAAATGAACAATCCTGGTGTTGCAGCCCGTGTGCAGATACTCAAGGCCTTTGGCTACTCCAAGCGCAATCTTATATAGTGTTTCAGAATCCAAGCGGTCGAGTGACCCTTCAGCAATGTACTTGTCGAGAGATTTGTTAGGCATGTACTCGTACACCAAAGCTCTCTTACGTGTGTCGAAGCAAAAACCCAAGAGATTGACGATGTTGACGTGCGAGGTCCTGCTGATGCTGGCGACTTCGTTAATAAACTCCTCTCCGTCGCTATTTGTATCGGTCAAAACCTTGACTGCAACAAGGATGCCATCGGGTAGCTTTCCTTTGTACACGCTGCCGTATCCTCCTTGTCCTAGCTTCTCGCTCAAGGATTTGGTCATTTTCTTGATTTCGGTGTATTTATAGCGCTTGAGGGCCAGAGATCCATGCTGGAGTAGAAATGTTTCGACATTTATGTTGTGACGGCCTCGTAAACGTCTTCTTCTAATGCAAGAGATTGCGCGAATGATAAGCACCAGAATCACAGCAGTAACATTCATTATGATGCCTGAAATATATATATATATATATATATATATATATATGACATTGAGGCTGGGCAGAAAAAAAGGGATTATGATAATGAGATTAAATAAGAGTAGCAACAAGGATTAATGAATTACCAACTAGTCGCCAAATATCGGCGTTTGACGAGCCTACAAAATCAACAGAGAACCTGAAAAACTGTCGGAAAAAAAAAGAAACGTAAAAATTGAACATATATCATGTGTATAATAATATACCGTCACCACCACCACCGTCACCGCCACTTTGAGGAGGATAGGCAGGACTAATTTGCGTGGGAGGCATACCTTGGATATAAGAAAACAAGGCCCGAATTAAAATCACATTGCGCTAAGAAAACGTGCACGAATCAACTTCATGAACAAAATGTAACTAGTAATTGCAAATACAAACTAAAAACGTTCTTACAGAATGATAAGTGTACCTGGGCGGGCAAGGAGAGGCTGGGAGGGGCAGAAGCGCAGGCGGTAAGTGTTGTTGGTGCCTGGAGCGCAAGTGAAGGTGCTTATGGCATCGTCCATAGGATAAGTGTAAGCATCTGGACACCTTCGCTTGAAAAACATGGAATATGTTGTCGGCCCACAATTGGTGGCCGTTGTATTAGAACAACAATACTCGTCCGTGTTGAACACTGTGCACGGATTGTTGCAGCCGCTGCCGCCCGGAGCACGCAGCTCGCTCGGACACTGTGCGTTGATATCCGCATCACAACTAAGTCCTACGCCGTAAGTCGAACATTTGTAATTACGGTTGGTAGGACTGAATTCCAAGGGGACGTTAAACCCGTTCACCACAGATATGTCGAAAAAATCCTGGCTCAACTGGTCAAGCCGATATTCGGCTAGTGTGTTGGGGGCTGCACCGGGGACCCGACACTCGAGCTGCCCGGCACAGTCGCCAGTCTGGCATCGCCCTTGGCCCGAAGCATTGAAGGAGCAGCCAGTTCGGGCCCACAGTCGGCCGTTTGTGCTGGTGGAAACGTTCAAGATCCAACTCTGCCCGGAGTTGAGGCGCCGGCCTCCGCCGGGGGTTGCGGCTGCCCATACGGTGTACGGGCAGTTGTTGTTGATGACAAATGTGGACGACGTGGCATCGAGGAGAAGGAGGAGGAGGAGGAGAGTAATGTAAAAAGAGATCCTTAATTTTGATATGAGCATGATAATCATCATCAGCTTTGTTTTTCTGATTGATCTTCCTAAACCATGTTAATGTTAGATCGATGACTCCTTCGTATGTGGTGTAGAATGTAGATGCCGTCTTCATTCATTGGATTGACTGGGCGTGGAAACTTCAAATGCTACCACACCTTTTTTTTTTTAAAACCATTTTATTGGCAAATGCTACTCGTTACTGGGATGGTTCCGTTGTCGTTTGTAGCCGTAAATATAAATGTAATCTAATAATGTGTAGATAAACTACGCTTATAAAATACAACAGAACTATCCCGTAAGAGAATGGTAGCATCCCCACAATTTATAATATATTACTTTAGTAGAATGCACGTACAAACAGTTTGGATTATTTTTTTTTCAGTATTAAAGAAAATAAAAATTGAAAATCTTGTTAATGATTTAATAATAATAATAATAATAATAATAATAATAATAATAATAATAATAATATAATAATAATAATATAATACTAAAATGAGTTATTATTAAGTTTGCAATATAAAGAGATTCTGATAATATATTAAGGCATTAATGTGAAATAGATGGAAAAACAATGAGTTTCTAATGAAAAAATAGAAACAGTAAAAAAAAAATAATGTGTTAATTCTTTTATCTCTTAATGTTGATGATTAGATGATATATAGATTTTCATTCCCCTTGCTTATGAAGTTCTCGTACATTTTTTTTTTTAATATTGTTTATTATCTCATGATTTTAGATTTCAATGATATTAATATAAATTATTCATATAAACTAATATTTGATATCATATTTTCTTAATTGTATGTGTCATCTATAATTGTAATCATCTTATAAATTATATTTCTTTCAAATTTTGAAATATAAGTTCAAGATGAATAATATAAATATAGATAAATATAATAATTTATATTAATCACTATTTATGTGTTTTTCCTTTTATAAGTGTAAAGGGAAAACTATTTTTGTCAGACATAATTCGATTATTATTTTGAATCGAATCATAAAAGTGTTACCTCATATTTCTTCAGCCACACCTTCACTTGAACAAACATATTGTTGTTATGTGATTTCTAACAACGTATTTAACGAGTAATTTACAATAAAATGCGAGAATTATGTATATTGTATCGTAATGATTGAAGTTCAGAAAGTCAGTTTATATCGCGAACCGAGTTGTTTTCAGTACTATTGTATATCGAATGTTCGAAATTCCATTCTCGTACAAGAAATAATTTCATTATATAACTTTTTTGGGCTCGTATTTCGATGCTTGGACGACCACACTTAATGCAAAGGGCTTTTATGTGGCGGTTTGGACAGTTGGACCCACAAAAGTTATGACGGAGTGTGCGGTGCGCGAAGGCATCGCATAGGTGCGACCTCACCTGCTTTAGGTTTGAGGAACTCGGGTTTGGTCGATCTTGTTATCAGGTCGATTTTGGAAGGAGGTGACCTCGGTCGTCTGATAGAACCGATTTTCTTCTTATAAGCGTATCAAAACCTATTCGGCTCAAACTGAGTTGCCATAAGTTGATCACACACATGTACTTAAAACATTTAAACTTGGTCTTCTGCTAATGACGTAGATCATGACCAGGTCGGTGGTCAACATAGAGGCCCCCGATGTTAGCGGTCATACGAAAGTGATGGCCGCTGACATCGTTGTTGTGTTTACAGAATCCGACCTGGGAAAGTACTCGGGATCATTCCGAAGTCCTATTTTATTCCAAACTCTAGACGCCCTCCGAAGTGCGGACACTTGGTGCAAACTTGGTCTGTTGTTCACTTGAACTGAAGCGGCGTAACGGCTAGACATAAATGTGACGGTTCGTGAAAAGACACGTTGGCATTAAGGCAAAGTAACGGATATACGTGGGCGCACACGTGGACGACAAACATTGGCCAGCGAAATGTCGCGTCGTCTGGCTTGAAGAGTCGCGTCCCTTACACGCGCCACTAATTCTCATCCAACGGTCACAAAAATCATAGTATAAATACCTGAACATTCAATCCGAATAAGGTTTTACTCTTATCATCTTCAAAAACCTTCTAACTTTAAACTCTCTTCGAATTTCTTCTGTTATTATTTGCATTCACTTCATGTGGCTCAGTGTGTGCAATCAACTCCTGCTTTTCAATTACCTAGGGTTCGTAATCTAGGGGCAAACCGTGGTTTTATCTTTCTTTATTTTTTGTTACTATTAACCAAATTTGTTTGCAATTCTTCAACAAAAATGGCATCTCCGATCTCGAGTGGTAGTTCTTCTAGCTGTAGGACTGTGTCTGATGAGATAATCGACTCCGAATTGATGGAATGGCCCACAAATATTACCGGTGGGACACTATGTATGTTGAGCACCTCGATCAAATTGAATAATGTTGAGGGCGATCAAGAGGTGGAAAATGATGCAATGGCCTTGTCGGACCACTGGAGGCGACCTGCTAGGAGAAGGCCAGAACTGGGGATTTATTTCTGGGGGAGAGCCGATTAACAGACGTCGATGTTGTACTCTTGCGGGAACAGATTCGAGTCCCGCCATCAGTGAAGCTATCTGCTCCTTACCCCGGGGAGAGAATAACTTGTCCCCCTCCCAACTGTGTAGACATTTTTGCCGAAAGCATGAGGTCGGGGTTGAGGTTTCCTCTCCTCATTATGATAACTGAATACGCACGCGACTGGGGACTGAGTTTGTGTCAGATCACCCCAGACAACTTAAAGAGGATTATCGGGTTGATTGTCCTTTTGAATTAAAAGGGTTGGGAGTCCCCGTCACGGGACGATATGAGGAGCATTTATACTTTTAAGAAAAGTCCGAATAGGAAGGTGATCGAGTCCTCATGTTTCTTTTTCAGAGCAGGAAGACCTCAAATCAGTTTCAGAAACAATGACTTGATCACCGAAATCCCTGAAACTCTCCACGGTTTTCAAGAGGAGTGTCTATGGGTCGGGGGTGATTGGCAGTCTGTCGAATTTTTCCATGAACCCCTTATTGATGGGATGACTATCCCTATGAATATATTGTAAGTTCGGCACAATATTTCAAACTTTTTTAATAATGTGTTGTTTTGTGTGCTAACAGGTCGGATCTTTTTCATATTTGTAGCCAAAGACGCGAAACTTGAAAACTTAAATCTCACTGTTATAAATTCATCTCGAGATTTCATTGTCGAAAATGTTTAATAGAGTTGTTTACTTTGCCATTTGCAGATTATATTCCCTACTTGGATTCTCTGGCTTCAGGTCTGTGGAGGACGCCAACGACTACCGACGTCGGTTCCCAAACAAAGATTTGCAGACTAAGTTCGGTAAAGGCCGAACTCAGCGTTTAACTGAAATGGGACGCAAGAAGCTTGTGAAGGCTCTATTGAAAGCGACAGGGGGACAGAAGACTGATGAGATCGGAGCTGGTGTGACATCAATCGTGAATGTGGAGGACTCGGAGCCATAAAAGGTGATAGCGTTGATTTCAGATCCGATTCTGGCAATTAATGCAGAGGCCATCCATCAAGCTATGCCATAAGGGACTCAAATTGCAGTGCCTCCCCTAGTGTAGGTGATCTCGTCAGCATTTAAGGATACCGACGTACAGGATGAACAAGATTCTCCACCGAGGGAGCAACACAACACTCCGCCGAGGAGAAAGTTGAAGAAGAGATATACCGAGAGCTCTTCCGTTCGTAATGAGTAGAGGTGAAAGAAAAAGTGTGACGCTGGACGTTGGGATAAAAGAATAAAATGGGGTCGCCTCGGCTTGTCGATAGATCATTCCTCAGGATCGACGAAGAAAGGGCGGCGAACTTTGATTTACCGGAAGGAATCATTGAGAGTTAGTACTCTAAACTTCAGTCTGTGAAGGTCCCCTGGATTACTACTAAGTTCGAGTTGCCCAGACATGTTGTAGATGCTACCCGAGTTCCGTTAATAGCGTGGGACCCGATGTTGGGGATGGGGGTGTCTGCCATGTCTAGCACCCACAAACTTAGATATGCCAAGGCTTGCATAGGCCGCACCCTCATAAGTCTTATTGCTGCAGAGGACGTTTACCAGATGACCGCAGCCCAACTAAACGAGAAGAAAAATACTTTGGAGCTGAGCGATGTGACTATTGCCTCTATGCAAGAGAAAGAAGCCAAGTCGGAAGCTGCTTTAAAAGAAGAGATCGTCGAAAGGAATGTCCAAATAGAGGTTGAACAGAAGAAGATCTCGACTCTGATGGAAGAGAATAATCACCTGAAGGCCGAGAATGAAAGGTTTACGGATTAGTTGGCTGTTTCTGAGCAAAATGTTAAGTCGGTCGAAGGGAAGCTGCAAGAGCGTGACGAGAAGCTTTTGAATGAGCGCACAGAGCATGAGAAAACTCAGTGTGATGGCTCTGCAAAAGTCGCGCTTTTCATCCGCACCCGTGAAGCTCACCAAGCCGAGTCGGTGAAACTTAAAAAAGAAAAGATTGTCCATGGAAATTTTATGTATGAATCCAGTTTGAAGGCAGAAAAAGATGTCGGTGTTGAGGTCAGTAAGACACGTGAGGGCGCTACTGATGGCGAGTCGAATGAGGTGGACCTGAATCTTGAAATGGACATTTGTCTAAATTTGAGATGGGTGATCGACCGAGTTCAGAATGGACTATACGAGCTTGATGACCTCCGCATTTATTTGTTGAAGAAGTTGGAGAAATACAACTTCAACCCTGAGATCAAATCCATGCCTGTGCCGGTTGATGATGATGAACGAGAATTCTGTGAATGCATGCTAAGCCGGACTACTACTCATTCAGCCGATCTTGATTTCATACCTCTCACCGAAGAGAGAGAAGCTCTTTTCCGCAAAGCTTTAGTGGATATGCTATTGGAGGAAGAGAAGAAAAAGAAAAATGAGCTTGTCGAGATTTACGTTGAAACCTTGGCCGAGGCACTTATTGATCAGGGCCTTGAAGATATGTCTCTGGCTTAAATTAAGTCGGTGGTTACAAAGTACGCTGAGGAGAAAGCCAAACCATTGCGGCGGGGAACGATGGAACGGGAGTTACGTCCACTGCCCAGGCGCCGACAAATGAAGTGAGCCCAATATCAGATCAGGACATCACCGCGATCACCGTGGCTAAGGAGGTGGAAATTTTGAGAAAGTCATGTAGGACAAGGTGGGTGACCCGGAGATAGAGCAAGGAAAGAAGTTCTCGTGCCCCAGAGAAGCCGACAGGAAGCTCTGAGAAAGCCTCTTAGTTTGTGTAAGTACTTGAAGTTTGGTAGGAAATCGACGAACCTTCATCTGTCCCAGTTAAACAGGAATATTTAAGCGAAGTTCTGTTCATATTTTAGATTATTTTTAATGGCTTAATTTTATTGAAAATAAGTAATCGTGTATTATTTCTGGCAGGACTAATTGAAGCCAATCAAGATACACCTTATGTATGTAGAAGATTCACCCGTGGATTTAGACATTCCAAAATAAGATCGGTCGAATCAATCAAGGACTTACCATATGCGAACATGACTTAGCAGAATTTTTTGTGTATGACTTACCATAGGCGAATCAAGATAAAAGGATGGCAAAACCCTTGAAATGAGATGACTTTTGATATTTGATTTTATGTGGATGTAATTTAAAAAACGAGAAGACATATTCTCGTAATTCGCGTTTTTATATTTATTGGGTGAAAAATCAATCACACGGGGATTTTTGTAAGGTTTAGGTACAGAGTGATCGGAGGTTCATTCTGTTTAGTTTGAGTGAGTCAAACGTGAAAAACCACAAGGGATTTGTGGTCGGATAAGTAGTGGTGTGGATTGTTATTCAAGTAGAGTGTAGAGAAAGTCTGCTCTGCATTGTAAACCCTTGAATAATGTTGGTGATGTCTACATTAATGAAAGCATCTGAAGGGAGAGTGAGACGCTCTCCTAAAGGTTCAATTTTGAGTAATACTGCTTCCGCAATTGTTTGAACTTTCTCAATTTGCTAAGTTATTTGTTAAGAAATATACATGTTGTTTTCATATACGTATATACAACTTCAATTAGCACCAGAGCGGGTTTTCGTTTACATTACAAAATATCTTAGGACTTGTGTATTGGGCAATCATGAATCAAAAAAGTGAATCAATGTCTAGGCTTCCACAATTGAATGGTTCAAACTACGCCTATTGGAAATCTATGATGACGATTTCCTGAGATCTTTTGGAAGAGGTGCGTGGGAGAGTATTTAAAATGGCTGGGCAAACCCAGTCATGGTAGAAGCACCATATCAAGGAAAAGGATCTTCATCGGCTATTGTTCTCAAACCAAGAGATCTCTAAACTGACGCCGAAAATCTTCATGAAGAAGCAAACTATTGAGCCATCTATGCAATGATGATGGCAGTTGATTAGACATAACACTAGACGATAGTTCAATGCAAGACAACAAAAGATGCTTGGCAAATTTTACAACGCCAATTTGAAGGTTCAACGACAGTCAAAGACTCCAGACTTCAACGAATAACTCTCGGATTTGATGAAATCAAAATGCGAGATGAAGAAATGATTGATATGTATTATGCCAATTTTGCCATCTGGTGGACCAGAGTGGGATGCTTGGGGAAGAAATCTCTGAAAATCGTCAAGTTCAAAAGATTATGCTGACAGTTGCGCCTAGGTTCAGAGAAAAAATTACAGCCCTTGAAAGATTTCATTGAAAATGCGCCGATGGATGTTGATGACTCCTTGGTGATCTCAGAACGTTCGAAATCAACAACTACGACAAGTCAAGAACAAGAGACTAGCTCTCAAGGTGGCAGTAATGGTTTAAAAAGAAGAGAGTGACGATGTTGAAGGTTCAATGGTGGATGACTGCGAGTTGAAAGAAGCTCTTGCATTGATTGCAAGAAGTTATGGCAGAATGAGACAGAAACTGTATATGAATAAATTTTCTGGTAAGAAGTTCTATAATCTCAGCAAGAACACGTCTCAAGACCAGAAAAATGGTACGTCATCTTCAAAACCAGTCACGCAACGAGTTGAGAAGGACCAATGCAGAGAATGTTGTGGGTTTGATCATTTTCAATACGAGTGTGCAAATCTTAAAAAGAAGAGCAAGTCACTGAAGGCAACGTGGGAAGATTAAGATGATGAGGGTACAAAAGAACCTTCGTCACACACAAGCAATATGGCAATTCACTCTTCAGTAAGCAAATTCATATGCCTTACCACCTCTCATATCCCAACAAAGTTTGAAGAAGGCATTGACGATTCTGAAGCTTCTGAGGATGAAGCGACCAGAACATGTGTGTTGATCTCGTTCATTTGTTAGCTATGGAGAAGTGTGCTCAAGCATTAGGGGCAAGTAAATTACTGAATAACTAGTTACTAAATTAATTATATAAATCTTCCAACTGAAATAATTGGTGCAAAATTTGATGGAATAAGCATCTCGCATAATAAAATAGTAGTGTTTTTTAAGGCACCCACAGACTATGTCAATAGTGACCTTAGAAAAGGAACATTTTGCAAAAGCTAGGGAGTGAAAGTTTGGTAACATGTTGGAATGTAGCATGGGATTATGACTATCAGAGTTCATTGTTCAGACAATTTCATAGGACGCTGAGAATAAAAAAGAAGTATCTTAATCAAATTGGAATTTCTTGGATTTGACTCTTAAGAGGTGTAATTTCTATTACAATAACATGTTTCATCTAGTTGGTGCAAACATTCTTGACTTTTGTGGCGATGCATAATGAACCACATTACATTCTACTCATTTTAACACATCCATTAATAACCCTACCTTTCTGCGTCATTGTTCTCCCTTATGTTGAATTTACTTTGTATAGAAGCACCAGTTCTTTGTTATAGTAATTAAATATCGCGTGAACACATCCCACATTGGTTAAGCATGTGGATGGATTATGGCTTATAAGTTCCAAGTTCTTCCTTTGGAAGTATCTTTCTTGAGGGATCAACCTATAAAAGTCCATGCCATTGGCCCATAGTAGACAATACCCTTTGACCAGATGCAAGTTACCCCATGCCTCGTCATCAATAACATATGTGCATTTCTCACACTAGTTTTCTCGACATGCAAGTCCACTCATATATCAGAGATAGATACATCCGACATAAATTTAGCATGTTGTAAACTCTGCATATGTTGGCGGACGTGGTCAGAAGAACATTTTTGGACCTTGAGTTCTAGGGAGGTTAGCTTCTGGGATGAGTGGTGGTTCGGCGAGGCCCCCCTTTCGATTACTAGGCCAGTCACTCACTTTCCTTTCATGCAGGTGAAGGACCTTTTGACGGGGGAATTTTTGGATAGAGATAAGATGGATGAAATTCTAGGTGAGGGTGGGGGTTTCAGTAGACTTGAGATTGACCAGATCCGACAGATTCTCATTCTGGAGGGAGGTTTGGACGTCATGAGGTGGAGACTTACATCTTCGGGTGCATTCTCTACGTCATCGGCTTGGGGAGATGTGAGGCTGGGCAACCAGCCTAACCTCCTCTTCAGGGCCATCTGGACCGACCTTCTCACCCCGACCATTTCTGTCTTCTCACAGCGCATTCTCATTGACACTGTGATGCAGGCGAGAGGGTTCTTTTTCCCCTCCCGTTGCCATTGTTGTGCTGAGACCGGTACCTTTGAGATTGAGACTTTCACCCATCTTTTCCTTGAGAGTGAAATTGTGAGGAGAGTGTGTGAATACTATGCCAGATATACTCATATACCCCTACCCACTACAGACAGTTTTTTTGAGCTACTGAGTTTTTTCTTACACCGCACACACAGTAGACACGTGGGCTTCCTTATTCCTTGTCTAATCCTATGGTCCACCTGGACAGAGAGGAATAACGCGAAGCATAGGGATATTATATTTTCTTTTGCTCACATCATTTTGTAGGTTGATGACACCTCTCTCTCCTCACCGCCCTGGGTAGACTCACGACGAAAGACTGGACAGGTTGCACACCGCCTCATCGTTTGAGGCCACCACCTCCTTTACCTGTCCAGCACTCACGACCCAAGATCGTTGTTTGGCTGAAACCCAAGGCCCCTTGGGTTAAGCTAAACACCTATGGCGCATTCGATAGACATACTAGAGCTGCTGGAGGAGGGGGTCTGATTTGGGATCATGGTGGGGGCACTCATCTCTTCCTTCCATGGGCCACTCCGGGCCTCCTCGAGTTATGATGCAGAGATTCAGGCGCTCTATATTGGTCTTGAGATTGCCGCTTTGATCTCCTCTCACATCTGGATAGAGATAGATGCTGCAGCTGTCATCACGCTTTTCACATCTGGCCACCAGGGCTCATGGCGGATACAACACTCCCTTATGTGCATCAGAGACACCCTCTGCTCGATCCATTACTAGGTCTCACATATATTCTGAGAGGGTAATCGACCCGCTGATTTTCTTGCTAGCACGGAGGCATCTATACCCCAGAGATGCATCCTTCATCCTGAGGGGAATGTTGTTTTTCTGTTTTGATGTTTTTCTATGTATCTTCGACATTTATGTAGACTATTGACTTTTAGCCCTCCCTGGGCCACTATATTCACAGGTCGGGGGTATAGCCTCAACCCCCATCCTACACTGGGATATTTATATATAAAAAAAAACCTGTGGCAATAAATACATCTCACATCGACTTTATTATGGATGTGCACTCTGGCTTATAAGCAAAGGCCATGGCCCTTTTTCCCAATATAAGTTTTTTCTCTTCTCGTGCAGCAAACTCTTTGGCGGATACAAGTTGTTCAATACCGTGTTTACTCTACATCTTTTTTTTGTTTTGTTTCCATTTCTTAGATTCTATTCTATTTGTTATGGTTTTAATAGATTAAGAGACTGCCTTGCACCTTTGAAATAACCTTATCACCCCTTTTAAATCTGATTTGGCACATGTGAGTGTGTAGGATTTTTACTTTTAACGATTGGAAAGCGAGTGTGCATACCATGCTTCATGTGATCATTGATTTTACTATGTAGTTGTTTGGATCAGAGTTTTTTCTTTGGCATAGATCTTGATGTCCATGGTTATTGATACTCCATGAATGTGAGTGGAATGTACCTAATCTGTTATCAATTTGATATCCACTCTCTTTTCAGGACATCTCTTCGAAAAATATTAGTTGTTTCACAAAATGGCCCTAGTGCTGCTTGTGTTCTCTCGGCAAGTGGGGCAATATCGCACATTAACACTCCGTCAGGCTGCCACATCTGGTGGAACAGCGACCTACGAGCTTCTTTCTGTGTATTTTGTTTATTCGTCATAGGTTTATATTCCATATTGCTTTTTTTTTTTTTGGTTCAAGGATATTGGCTATCTATATTTAAAATCTCTCTGTTTTTTACTCACAGCATGAAATGTTAAAAGATAAACATTTTTTTTAAGCTTGGTTGGCTAGTCACTTTCTCTGTCACGTGTGTAATGAATTTAAGGATAATGCCATTTGCCTATTATTTGATGTTTCACTCTTAGTTGCACTGCCAATGTATTGTATATATTCTGTGGATGCCTTCTTTTTACTTGCCATATCAGGATATTCCCATCTTTGTTTGGATTTTGTTGTTCCGTAATAAATGTTTTTATTGGTAAAAATTCTTTCTGTTTGTGTAGGGTCGATTTGATATTTTGTCGCTGTCTGGCTCATTTATGCTACACGAAGTTGGTGGCCAAAGGAGTCGGACGGGTGGCTTAAGCGTTGCTTTATCTGGCCCAGATGGGCGGGTGTTGGGCGGCTCTGTGGCTGGCCTATTGGTGGCAGCATTCCCGTCACAGGTAATATTTGCTTGTTCAAATCAGAGGTTTCTGTTATAGTAGTAGCATGTGTAAAGGGTCAATTACTGGGTACAACCCGTTGGTCTGTAGATATTGGTAATTCTAATATTTCTATAAAACATGGAATCCAAGCATTTTCACTAGCAGAATTGATGATTTCCTAAAATTTCTGCCCAAGATGTAGTAATTTAGTTTTCTTAGTGTAAATTTTTGTGTCTTCTTCTAAATTATTTTGTTAGATTCTATAATGAGGGGTGGGAGATTCGGTTTCTAGTGTATAGTACAACTTCTACTGACAAATAAGCACGTTTTACTAAATCACTAGTTCACTACACTCCTTTAACAAATCCCAGCTTTTCTATGCAAATAGTACCATATTTTCATCCTGACCTATTATTATTAACTTATGCAATTTTCGACAATTACATCCCAAATTGCATTTGTGTAAGCATTCAAATTTAATTTCCCTCCTTAAAACTGTAACGTGTGACCAATGCGAGTGCATCTCTCATTTTTTTCAATTCTCTGGGAGATAGTGATGATACAAATGTTGAATGGTTTTGTCCCTATTCGGTAGTGATTTTTATTTGTTTATCAATATGTTGTTTAATCGTTTTCGCCCATTATTGCAGGTTGTAGTAGGATGCTTTGAGCCAGATAGTCAGAAAGAATCTGGACAAAATCACATGATGCCAGCAATGGTTAACCATGGTGGTGTTGTGGGTCCCAACAGCTCACCTTCAAGAGGGAGCCCGAGTGAGTCCTCTGGTGGACCCGCCAGCCCTCTAAATATGAGCTCGGGTGCATGCATCGACCTCCCAGATGTCATGCCGTGGAAATGAAATAATGCCCTCATAGTTAGGACCGTGTAACATATGTACTTCGTGTAATATGGGGAGTTTTCTTCAGAATACGTATATCTCTCTTCTTGAGTGAGTCTTATTGGATATTCTTCTAGTATAGTCTTACGAGATTATTCTTAAATAGTTAATTGAGTTTTCTTTGCTTCATATTGCTGCGACTGTTGTTTTCCAGGTAATAGTGACTAGTTTCTGTTAGAAAATAAATTTCTAAAATTGGGTTTTACTTGTTTTTGACTAATTTTTTTATGGCTAAACATTGAATCAAATTGTGTAAAACAAATAATAAATTTTGAGTAGATATTTGTGGCATATTTATTTTCTCAATATTGGTTTCAAATGAAGAAGAATAAATGATTAATTAAGCCATGAATTACCATGTAAAATAATTCAATTTAGATTTTTTAAAACTTTTAAGTCTCTAGGTATTTAATTGAAATTTTAAAAACTCTTACAAAATTTTGAGGTATCCCTCCCTATATATTAATTCAAAACGTGTAGAGCCTAGGTAGCAGATTCTCACGCTTCGGATGCTGATATGGCGAAAATCTATGCTTCGTGATGTTGTTTTTATATTATTTTTGCTCCGGAGTTAGATTTGGTATTAGATATAAATAACTTTACACATATATTTATTAACTCAACACTGTACAATTTGCAGAAAAATGGAGAAGAACAATTTTGGGGAGAAAATCTCCTATTGTTTCCTTTTCATTAATAAAACTCAACGGTCAAATTACAATAGAAATGCTATTTATACTAGATGAAAGAAGGAGAAACACGACTAAGGAAGAAAAGAGAAAACAACATATTGAGACTAACAACTACTAAAGCTAACTAGTAAAATGCTATATTATTAATTATCTCAACACACCCCCCTCAAGTGGGATGACATTGAAAATCTGTCATTCCCAACTTGACCACCATGGACCGAAAAAGATGACCACCAATGGATTTAGTCAGACCATCTGCAAGCTGCTTGGAAGAGGGAAAATAACTGGGAGCTAGCAGCCCTTCCTTGAATTTGTGTCTTACCAAGTGACAGTCAATTTCCAAATGCTTAGTCCTTTCATGGAAAACAGGACTTTCCACAATGTGTAAGGCTGACTGATTATCACAAAGCAATGGCACTGGAAGATGAATAGGTAGCTGAAGATCCTGAGAGATGTACACCAACCATTGGATTTCACAAGCAGTAGAGCTCAAAGCTCTATATTCTGACTCAGCTGAAGACTTGGACACAGTGGATTGTTTCTTGCTTTTCCAGGACACAAGTGAATCTACCAAGAAAATGCAGAAGCCAGTTAAAGACCTCCTAGTGTCTGGGCAAGCCCCCCAGTCAGCATCACAATAGGCAGTGAGCTTGAAGTTACTTGTGCTGGGATAGAACAAACCAATGGAAGATGTGCCTTTCAAATATCTGAGCACATGTAAGGCAGCATCCCAATGAGAAGAGTAAGGGTCATTAACAAACTGGCTGAGTTGTTGGACTGAGAAAGCTATGTCAGGCCTAGTCAAGTTGAGATATAACAACCTTCCTACTAACCTCCTGTAAACATCAGCTGAAGGCAAAGGCAAACCATCTTTACTTTTCAGGATAAGACCATGTGGAAGAGGAGTTCCAGCAGTTCTGCTATGCTCCAACTTTAAATCCTTAAGCATATCCAAAATATACTTCTTCTGACTAAGATAAGTCCCATGATCTCCTTTGGCAATTTCCACACCTAGGAAAAATTTAGCAAATCCCAGATCTTTAATGGTAAACTCTCTGTTTAAGTATGACTTTAAGTCCTCAATAAGCTTTAAATCTGGTCCCATCACAAGAACATCATCTACATATACCAGTAATGCAATAAAAGTATCCCCAGTGGATTTTGTAAACAGACAATGGTCATTCTGTGACTGAAAAAACCATAGGCTAGCAGTTTGTCACAAAATTCTTGGTTCCACTCCCTGGAAGCCTGTTTAAGCCCATAGAGGCTCTTTCTTAACCTGCAAACTTTCCCACAGTTCTGTCTATCATAGCCCTGTGGACACTCCATATATATTTCCTCTTTCAAACTACCATGCAAGAATGCATTATTTATGTCAATTTGGCATAAAGGCCATCCTTTTGCTGAGCTTATGGCCAAGAACAACCTGACAGTTACCTGCTTTGCCACAAGAGAGAAACAATCCACATAGTCAACTCCATAGACTTGTGTGTACCTCTTTGCCACCAATCTGGCCTTATACCTGTCTACTGATCCATCAGGTTTCCTTTTGATCTTATAAACCCACTTGTTACCTATGGGTTTCTTACCAGCTGGTAAGTCAACTAAATCCCAAGTCTCATTCTGCTTTAGAGCAGTTAGCTCTTCTTGCATTGCTTTGACCCATTCTACACTATTCTTTGCATGAGAATAAGAAGCAGGTTCTTGATCAATAGATACATTGTGCAAAAACTCAAGATAATTAGGGTGCAAAGGAAAAGAATGATTATATGGTTGTATATGAGAATTAGAGATACCTGCTGTGGTCACCCCTTTAGACTGCTTCATGGTAGCAGTGGGAAGATGAGTAGAAGAACAGTAAGTGACATAGTCCTGCAACCAGAGAGGTTTAGATTTGGTTCTAGTTGGTCTATGAGGTTGTGAATGAGTAACTGAGGGTTAAGGGGTAGGCAAAATTTCAGATGAATTTTCAGGTGGCAAGGAATTATCAGAATCAGAAGTTTCAAGAATAGAGATTTGTGGGATAGGAACTGGATCATGTGAAGGAAGAGTTTTCTCTTGATAAGGAAAAATGTTCTCTGAAATTTTCACATCTCTACTGATTATAATCTTCCCAGTCTCAATATTGAATAGTTTGTACCCTTTTCTACCTGATTCTAGCCCAAGGAAAACACACTTGCGAGATCGAGTAGTGAATTTGGATTTGTGTGGTTCTGTATTGGCTGCAAAAACTAGGCATCCAAAAGGTTTCAATAAGGAGTATTCTGGTGGTTTGCCATATAGGACTTCAAAAAGAGTTTTCCAGTTCAAAGTAGAATTTGGTAACCTGTTTATCATGTAAGCTGCTATCAACAAAGATTCAGGCCACAAGAACAAAGGAATGTTGGAGTGAAACATAAGTGACCTAGCTGTTTCAAGAAGATGTCTATGTTTTCTCTCAACAATGCCATTTTGTTGTGGTGTATAGACACAGGTTCTTTGATGTACTATACCATAAGAATGGAAAACCTTTTGACACTCTTGGCTTACAAATTATGTGCCATTATTACTTCTGAAAGTTTTAATGGTTTTCTGAAACTGATTCTGTATAAGGGAAAATGAAAGAAGAAAGGGTATGGGACACTTGATTTTTGTGCATGAGGAGGTACAACCATGTGGCCCTACTGTAATCATCTACAATGGTTAGGGCATACTTAATCCCTTTTAGATTGCTATCACTGCAGGGTCCCCAAAGGTCAATATGCAACAACTCAAAAGGAGATTTAGTTTTCAGAGAAGAATTTGGAAATGAATCTCTGTGATGTTTTGCCTTAGCACATGTCTCACAAGATTTGACAATGGTTTCATTATGAACTGAAAAATAAGGTTTCAAGAAGGACAAATGTTTCAATGAGCTCACAAATGCATGTCCCAACACAACATGCCAACTTACAAGTTTGTTTTTCTCAGAATCAACAGAAGAGCAAGTATTGTTTACAAGAGTTGAAGAATTAACAGAAGGCAAAAAATAGAGTTTTCCTATCATCTTTCCCTCTGCAACCACTTTGCAATCCTTAGGGCCCTGCAACAAGCATTTGTCAGGGGTAAAAATGCATGTAATATCTGAATCTTGTGCCAATTGTGAAACAGATAGGAGGTTAAATTTAAAAGTTGGTATATTTAAGACATTTGTAAGTGTAATGTAAGGGTTGATATGGACTTTTCCTGTATGTGTAACTTGCTTAAGAGTGCCATCTAGAAGGTATACAGCAATAGGCTTAGGCAAAAGAACAATATCATGTAACTGAGATTTATTTGCACACATGGGCTTACTAGCACCAGTATCCAAAATCCAAGACTCCTTTCCAATGTCCTCAAACATAGAAAGTGCAAAATGAAAGTCTGAGTTAGCAATGTTACCTGCAAAGTTGACACCTTCAGATAATACTTCAAAATTTGGTTTCTGCGTTCCTCTTATGTACTTCATAAGCTCTTGAGCCAAATTAGCCATATCAATTCCCTTTGGATCAATGTAATTCCCTCCAGATTCCACTTGATTGGCAACTGCCTTGTTCTTTTCCTTGTATTCCTTATACCAATCCGGATAACCATGTAGTTTAAAACATTCCTTTTGCTCATGTCCAGTAAAACCACAGTGATCACATGTCAGCTGAGCTCTTTTCTCTTTAGATCTTCTCGGTGTAAATACCTTGCACTTTCCTGAGTTCCAAACTTGTGGTTTTCCCTTATTCCAAGCTGGTTTTCCTTTATGTCCATAAAATCTCACTTGTCCTGAGGCCATGGCTGCAGTTTCAACTGCGTCTGGATACAAAGTGTGAACATTCCTCTTCCTTTCTTCTTGCAGTATGAGTGAGTATGCTTTATTGACATTTGGTAATTGCTCCATAAGCAGAATTTGGCTACTCACTGCCTCAAAGGTCTCATTTAACCCCATAAGGAACTGCATCAGCTTGTTTCTGGAATCCATTTCTAAGATTTCCTTCGATCTAGGGCAATCACAGAGTGGCAAAGGAGCTAGAACCGCACATTCATCCCATAACCTATTCAACTTCAAAAAATATAGCACCACAGATGAATTTCCTTGCTTAATGTTGGCGATTTCCTTTTGCAAACTGAATAACAAAGGTGCGTTTGATTCGCCAAACCTTTGATTAATAATATCCCAAAGTTGAAAAGCAGATTCCACATAAACAAATCCTTCAGCTATCTCAGTTGACATTGTATTTAACAACCACGAAATCACCATATAATCCACCTTTTTCCATTTCTTAAAATCATCTGAATCCTGAGGAGGTAAGAAGGTACCGTTAATGAAATCGAGCTTGATTTTCGCGCCTAGTGCGATGAGAACAGCTCGCTTCCATGGCAGAAAGTTGTTGCCATTTAGCCGGATCGACACCAGATTCATCCCAGGATGATCGGAGCTTTGAAGATGCAGCGGATCGTCATGCGATAAAATGATCTCTCCGCCATTCGGATTGTCGCGTCGCACCATGGAAGGAAACAATCAAAGCTTCGACAGATCAAGCTCTGGATACCATGTACAATTTGCAGAAAAATGGAGAAGAACAATTTTGGGGAGAAAATCTCCTACTGTTTCCTTTTCATTAATAAAACTCAACGGTCAAATTACAATAGAAATGCTATTTATAATAGATGAAAGAAGGAGAAACATGACTAAGGAAGAAAAGAGAAAACAACATATTGAGACTAACAACTACTAAAGCTAACTAGTAAAATGCTATATTATTAACTATCTCAACAAACACCCATGTTGTACATGAGTATCAGTACTAGTTTAACTTATTTGATACTAGGATTTGTTAAGGCTTTAAAGATTTGGTGAGATTTATCAAGAAAAAATCTTATACGAAATCTCACTTCAAATCTCACCTCTAGACTTTAAGATTTGACGGAATTTCTCCAAAATCTGGCAATCTTAACAAATCTCAAATTTTAAAAAATCTCAAAATGTCACTTTAATCTAAATTGAATATCATATATTATTTGCGATTCTTAAAGATTTTTTTTTTTAATTTATGAATTTTGATGTATTTAATTTAAAGAATTTATTTGAGATTTCAAAAAGTCTGAACAAATTACGAGTTATTTATTTTATTTGATATTAAGAATTATTAAGATTTTTTTTACGATTTAATCCTCCCTATATATTATTCCCGAATACGCTGAGCCTACGTGGCTACTTCTGGTGCTTCGGAATCCTACTTGACAAAGAATCATGCTTCGTAATTAGGTTTGGACAAATAATATTGATATATTAATAATTAATAATTTAGGTTTGGACATTTCATAAATATAATTTAGCTAACTTAGGTATTTTAATATCACTTGTACTAATATAACCCTTTATTTCTTTGTAATTTTACATACTGAGGCACTAGGTGACTAATATATCCTTGACTTTTGATTTGTTTCCTTCAATTAGCTATTGAATTATAAATGTATTTTAAAAGTCGATAACTTCTGTATTTCGTATCGGTTTTACATATATAATATATCAAATTAATCATCTTTTGATGATCTTCGATTTGACATCCATATTTTATACATAAAATAAATAAATTATATTTATATTTATAATGACAAAAAATAATAATATTTATTAAAATTCATTAGAAAAATTAAATTATTTCTCAATTGATATATTTATGCTTAATGTAGTTATATGTTGTAAGTTCAAAAAATATTATAATATAACACATGTTGCACAAATAAAAAGTGTCATACTAAATATATAATAATATATATATTTTTATAAAAGGTATTTAAATTATCAACTACTTTTTCTCATTAGTTTTAGATTTTAAGAAAAAATTAGCAAGTACCCGTGTAATACACGGGCGTTGTACTAGTTAGATATTATAAACAAAGAAAAATGCTACAAATACATACTAAATGTGCATAACACTCACATGGAGTGGGGTCCACTTGATTTTTTATATTTGGTGGGTCCCACTCAATGTGAGTGTTGTGTACACCCGTACGTACAATATTATGTACCTATAGCATTTCTAATAACCTTTACGTGGAATCACACTTCGAATTACACTTCAATACTTAAGATTTTTAAGAATTCCCCTTAAATCTTAAAATCTCAAAAAGTTTGAATGTCTCTTAAAATCTCGAATGAATACACATCTCTTAAATGAGGATAACTCTTTATTATAATAAAGAGAGTTGAAAGAGTGACAACAACAACAAAATTATGCATCAAGTGTTGGCGTTTGATTCGGCCACACGCAGGTGCGCTCGCCAGCTCGGTTTGGGCTAAGGTATGGGCACCGGTCTGAGCCTAGGCCTTAGCCTTCACATGGATCTTGGATCTTGGTCTTTGGTATTTAGCAATTAGACTGTGAGTTGAACTTTAGCGGTCTAGGTCGTTGTTAGGCTTGAGCCTTGAACACAACCCCTTTAGTCTTTTACGGCAAATTTATTTGCAAAATATGGACCTCTCCGGATACAATGTATCTGGACATGTTGACTCTACCGTGACTATTATGAAAGTTATCTGGTGGAGTAGCACGTTAACACCAAAAAATGGCCTGACCGTTTTTCTGCCCATTACAGCAGTCATCAGGGGATATTTTTCTACTTTAATTGGCTGATGACCAGAGGTATCCACTACCTAGTTGGTTATGGATAGGACATAGTAGAATGCAAAAGTAGAACACACATCATCTTCATACTTTCTATTCTGAAAAGAGTAACGCATCATGAATATCGTGCTTAGTACTCGATTTTATTTAAGTTCGCCAGAGCTCGAAAGTCTAAAAGTGCTACAACTTCTGAGATGTAGCCGTTGTATCTGTAGAAACGAGATGCTTGAATATGTAAGCTTTTATAATCTGTAGCCCGAGCCCGCAGACCGCCGACCCCAGCCTGTCGGACGGAAGCCGCGACCAGCCGGAGCACCGCCGCATCGATTGCGACCTGTCCAGCAAGCCGCGACGCGCCACCGCAAGACCCGCGACGCGCCAGCTCCGCGACTTGCACGCGCCCGACGATCCGACCTGGTTCCCGACGCTATCCGATCTAACGCACGCGACCCGATCACACGACCCGAGCCCGGTTCTTCCATTCGTGATCCAATCCTGTTCGTATGCACATCCCGGTCATCCGTTTGAAGATCAGCTAGATCGCCATAAATTTTAAGCCGTAAGTTTTCAACGTCAAACCTTTAGATCCGCTGCGCATAGGTTTACGTTTGCTATTGAATTCGTGACTTGTACATAAAGAGATCCTCATAGATCTCAACACCATCCAACTAGCCGGATGGTGGCCGATTATTTTGCCAAATTATCACTAAATAAACTTTAATTGAAGTGCAAATTATACACTGAAATAAACTTATTTGAGAATAACCATAAGCCAATATAAAAATGTGTTAACAATTCTACGCATAAAAAAGGATATTACTGAAAATGTTGATGACGGATATATGATGATTTTGTCGCTATAAATGGTCGAAGAAGCTTTTTTTAAGTGATTAAATACCATTAATTTATATATATATATATATATATATATATATATATATATAAATTTTGTTGATGCATCTACATTTTTTCTTGAGTAACTGCATTTTGTGAAAACACTCGTGAAGATGTATCTCTATTTCATCTTACTTTGCTTCTTGTTGTTAGCTTTCATCATTAAGTTCTATCTTATATTTGAGATTACATACGCTTTGTCATTTTTTAGGAAAAATAATATCATTGTTCGTATCATATAATTTCTAACATTTTTGTCAGAAAATATATATGTATATATAGAGAAGGGATCATATGAGAATGAAACATAGTGAAAGAAATAAGAATGATTTTGGATCATGGGATCAAACATATCGATGGTTATGATGCAGACAACCATTAATGGCAATCTAGTAATTATTTGATCATAGTGTGGTCAAATATGTACATTTGACCAATAATTAAGGGTAATATAGACATTTAATTCAAATATAAGAACCCACCACTAACCGCATTAAGACTTCCACAAATATACAACCCACCTACCCCTCAATCTCTCTCACGCACAAACTCTCTCTCTCTCTCTCTCTCTCAACCTCACCTACAGACACACACACAGTTTCTCACGGCCATCCACCCACCTGCTGCCACTGGACCCCGTCCTCCGCCACCATCCACCCGCCGCAGCCATGGTTGTCGCCGTCCTTCATCTAACATACCTCCATCGATGTCCTCTCTGTCGTGCCGGAGTTTTGCCGCCATAACAGCCTCCGTCGCTGATGTCGCGATCTCAGCCCCCTGTCGTCGCCAACGGAGCATCCGAGTAAAAGACCATCTCCGACGTCAGCCCAGAATGTCGAGCGCCCTGCTCGACATCGACATGGCGAGTTTATCCGACTTCTCAACACCAACGCATCCTCCATCTCCGGCGTCGCAGCCGTCGCCTTCTCCCGGAGTTGAGATCTCTCACCACGTCGCCTCCACCTTCCATGTTCTCGAAGTGGCCGGAGAATTTACAGTAAAAGCACACCATGTTCAATTTAGGTGAAATGGGTTTGTATGATTTGGGTCAATTGGGCATGAATTGTTGATTGATTTGACGAAAATTGGTTGTTGGGGGATTTTGGTGTGAATTAATCTAGGGTTAGTTTATGGAAATTATGTTAATGTTAGGGATTGTTTTGTAATTTTTTTAATTAATTGTGACATAAATATATTATTGGATAAATATTTATACTTTTTTTTAAATAATTATATGGATATAAAAATATTGTGAACAGTTTTGATCGTAAATGTGTAGTGTAGCGTACTTTAAACGAACCCATAGTATTTTTATGACAACCAAATTAAAATAGTATATAGATGGTCGTTTTAATCGGTCAGCTATCCGATTTAACCAAAATAACTTAATTAAATTATTGTGTATATTTATGATATTGTAGTCGGTATTCAAAATTTGAAAGTAAAAATAGATAATTGTTCATAATATAAAATTTCGATGTAGTTCGGTCAATTTTTGTCGCTATGATTCAAAAATATAAAACATTCTTTTTTAATATAGTGTATTTTTTATTTTGGTTATTTAAATAAAAAAATGTCATCACACATAAATACTCCATATAAAGAATAATAACAATTATAATAATAATAATAATAATAATAATAATAATAATAATAATAATAATAATACCAAAATATAAAAATTCGTACCAAATTTCTGTTTTTTATCTCGTTTGATTTTGTACAAT
>CACSLK010000984.1:21071260-21122982 GCA_902706635.1 Striga hermonthica
TCTCGGCATGTTCGTGTATTAAAAAAAAAAAACTAAATTCGACATTTTAACCAACTAATATTATTCGATCGATTAGCATAATTTATTGATTAGCATAATTACTGTACGTGCAACGTGTTGTTTTTAAGGTGCAGCATGTTATGTTTTAAGGTGCGACGTATTGTTGTATAAAGTGTAACTTATTGATATATAAAATGAATTACGGGAAATTTATGTTCAACACAATATACAACATTTCGTATCGAATTTAGGTTCATTGGATCTTATTCGATTTTGTGCAACCTAGTAGACGATTATGTGCAATTAGTTTAACCATGATGTGCACTCGCAATATATACAAAATGTATATAAAAAATATTATTGTTTTCTTATTAAAAAAATATAATTGAAAAAGAACTGGTAATATTTTTTCGTTCGCCATGTTTAGTTATTTTATTTATTTAAAAATACTAAATCTAATGTTTAACCAACTAATATTATTCAATCGATTAGCAGAATTATCGATTTTTTTTAGTACGCGTAGCGTACTGCTTTATAAGGTACTGTTTTATAAGGTGTAACATGTAGTGTTATAAAGTGCAATATATTTATGTATACAGTGCAACGCATTGATATATAGAGTGCAATTATGTAGATCCGATTTTTAGATTATATCACGTAATATTTTTGGCAGGATATGTTAGACATTAATTGCGGAGTGCGTTGGTAAAGTGCAATGTGTCAGTTTATAAGGTGCAACATTTTGATGTATAAAAGTGAAATACTGTAATTTTGTCACGTTAGACATGTTTGTGGTTCGTGCGGATAAATGATGTGATTGATGTTAAAATATTATGTATATCCATTTTTTTTTAATTTATGGTGTGTGATAGTTTGGGCGGAAGCTTAATTGTGGAGTGCATTAGTAAAGTGCAACATGCTATTTTATAAAGTGCGACGTATTGTTTTATCAAGTGCAGTTTACTGATATATAAAATGCACTACTTTAAATATAATCTCATATAATAATTATGTGTTTTTTAAATTTAAATTTAGGAAATATAATTGTACATCAAATTAACCTAAGGGAAAAAAATTTTTTCACCCCATAACAAAGACACATTAAGTTTTTCACACCGCCCAATAAAAAGCTAAGTTTTTCACCCCAGAAAGTGCGAAGGTTATGCGAAAACTGTCGCATATTCATCGCATAACTGTCCATATGCGAAGGTTATGCGAAAAACTGTCGCATAACTATCGCATATCAATTGCATAACTGTCGCATATTCATCGCACAATGCCTTCGCACAATTATGCAATTGATATGCGACAGTTATGCGACAGTTTTTTCGCATAACTGTCGCATAACTGTCGCATATCAATTGCATAATTGTCGCATATTTATCACACAATGCCTTTGCACAATTATGCAATTGATATGCGACAGTTATGCGACAGTTTTTCGCATATCCTTCGCATATGGACAGTTATGCGATGAATATGCGACAGTTTTCGCATAACCTTCGCACTTTCTGGGGTGAAAAACTTAGCTTTTTATTGGGCAGTGTGAAAAAACTTATCAAGACTTCAAAACAGGGTGAAAATAGATATTTTCACTTAACCTAAATACTTGAAATATTTTATTATCATTATTACAACAGTATATTTATTATTTACTATTATTTTATATATTAAAATTTTATATATTAAAATTTTTAAGCATTGTACACTTTATTTATCATTAATAGGCATTGATGTCAATATTACTATAAATTACATGATTAGTCATGAACTAAATTTAAAAATATTCAAAATTAATAAAATTGTGAAATTATACATCAACACTATCTAATTTTTTTCTTAAAAAAAAAACTAATAAAGCTCAAAATCCTGATTTGAACTTGCAAATTTATTAATCATTATTAAAGTTTCTGCATATTTCAAAATTCACCCAAGGACCAAATTGCCATTTAATCAAAATTTATGAATTTGCAATCAAGTCCCTAGGAACTATCTAATTCTCTAACTGCTGCCCATGAAAATCATCTATTTCTAACTTTTGAAAATCAAGCAATACATCCAATCCTTCATCTCCAACCGTTACTATCAGATCTTTGGTGGTTGTTAAGCTCTCCAGCGTTGGGACGGGCGGACGTGGCTGTGGGGATGGCAGTGACATTGCCGGCGCATTATCCTCGTCACAGTGACGGCAAAGCGGCTGCGCGACGGCTGTTGGCGGCGTATCTAGAGGTGGCTGTGGGCGCGACTGAGTGTTGCGCCGGTGTGAGGTGCGGTCGGAGGCGATTGGTGGTGGCTGAGGTCTGTGCGCGGCGTCTCTCCGACGGGACGACAGCGGCGGCTCTTCGACGGGACGACGGTGGCGGACTGTGCATCTTCACGTCTGGTTGTTGCGGCGGGGCTCCGTGAATGGCCAGTGACTGGCGTGCCCGACGGGGTGTCTGTGTGCATTCCCTGTGAAGTGTGTGTGTGTGTGTGAGAGAGAGAGAGAGAGAGAGAGAGAGAGAGAGAGAGAGAGAGAGAGAGAGAGAGAGAGAGAGAGAGATTGGGGGTAGCGGGTAGGTGGCGGGTGGGTTCTGGGAAGGTGGAATGTTTAATTGGGGTGGGGTCCACTAATATGATGGCTATTAAATTGATGTGTGATTAAATGTCCATATTACCCTTACTGAAAGTATAAATTTGACAATGAAGGTATAAATTTGACTTTTTTATTAGCCATTAGATTATATAATCTAATGGACATGATTTATTTTTATTTTTTTCACTAGACACCATTCTCATGTGAACCCAACCCTATATATATATATAGGGCATTATTTTTACATTTGTTCCACGGCCTAAAAATATTCCAGACCGGCTCTTTATTTATTTAACTAGAAGGCAACCATACTTTTATAACTAGTTTGGTACACAGATGATTATTGAATTACTGAAAAGAGAGATAAATTTACCATGTTCCTCCCTTTGGTCGATCAAAGCATTATGTCTACGGACTGCAAATAACAGATCAATTAAAATAGAAGCACCGCACATATTTACAAGAAAATCTGGCCATGCCCCGCAAGCATCCATGATCCATCCAAGTAGTTAAAATATGCTCATCTTCCTATCTTATTACCTGCAGTAGATGGTAAACAATATTGAATATGAAACTTTACATAATTTGAGAAGTTACAATTACATCTTTGCACCTATACTTGAACTGCAGCTTGAGCCGAATGCTCTGCCGTCTCAACATACGACGAAAATGACGAGGAACCTTGTAAGATGGGCAGAGCAGGAGTAAACAAGACCGGCTTAGGAGGAATCTGTATCGATTGAAAACTACCTTCTAACATCTCCACAACCATTGAAATCGGAGGCCTGTCCGATGGGTTTGTCTGAATGCACCAAAATCCTACCAAAAGCATTTTCCGAGAAGTTACGTCTTCGTGTGTGGTAATAGCAATACCATCCGCTGACATCCTAGTAACATCATCTATTACGCGCTCGTAAATTCCATCAGGAAAATAATTCTCGCTCGACTGGGTGTTATCGGATTGGCCCACGACGAGAGTGTTTGCTCCAGCCATCTCAAGAACCATCATCCCGTAGCTATAAACATCCGATTTATGCGAAACTCCTCCGAAATTTCTGGAGAAGACTTCCGGAGCAATGTACCCAGGCGTGCCTCTCGTCCCAACCACCGACACCAAACTCTGCTTCTTCTTGCACAGTTTAGCCAGCCCAAAGTCGGAGATTTTCGGAAAAAAATCTTGGTCCAGAAGAATGTTCTGAGGCTTGATGTCGAAATGAACAATCCTGGTGTTGCAGCCCGTGTGCAGATACTCTAGGCCTTTGGCTACTCCAAGCGCAATCTTATAAAGTGATTCAGAATCCAAGCGGTCGAGTGACCCGTCAGCAATGTACTTGTCGAGAGATTTGTTAGGCATGTACTCGTACACCAAAGCTCTCTTTTGTGTGTCGAAGCAAAAACCCAAGAGATTGACGATGTTGACGTGGGAGGTCCTGCTGATGCTGGCGACTTCGTTAATAAACTCCTCTCCGTTGCTATTTGTATCGGTCAAAACCTTGACTGCAACAAGGATGCCATCGGGTAGCCTTCCTTTGTACACGCTGCCGTATCCTCCTTGTCCTAGCTTCTCGCTAAAGGATTTGGTCATTTTCTTGATTTCGGTGTATTTATAGCGCTTGAGAGCCAGAGATCCATGCTGGAGTAGAAATGCTTCGACATTTAGGTTGCGACGGCCTTGTAAACGTCTTCTTCTAATGCAACAGATTATGGTAATGATAATCAACAGACTCACAACAGTAACACCCATTATGATGCCTGAAATATGTATACATATCTGACATTGAGGCAAGGCAGGGCAGAAAAAGGGGACTATGATATTAAATCAGAGTAGCTCAAGGATTAATGAATTACCCACTAGTCGCCGGATATCGACTTTTGATGAGCCTACAAAATTAACAGAGAACCTGAAAACCTATAGGAAAAAAAAAAAAGCATAAAAATTGAACATATATCATGTGTATAATAATACCACCAACACCACCACCACCAAGAGGACCGCCACCGCCACTTTCACTTTCAGGAGGATAGGAAGGACTAATTTGTGTGGGAGGCATAGCTTGGATATGAGAAAACAAGGTCCGAATTAAAATCACATTGGACTGGTAATTGCAAATACAAACTAAAAACGTTCTTACGGAATGATATAGGCCCAAGAGAAATTGAATTTATGAGTAATGTACCTGGGCGGGTAAGGAGAGGTTGGGAGGGGCAGAAGCGCAGGCGGTAAGTGTTGTTGGTGCCTGTATCGCAAGAGAAGGTGCTTATGGCATCGTCCATAGGATAAGTGTAAGCATCTGGACACCTTCGCTTGAAAAACCTGGAATATGTTGTCGGCCCACAATTGGTTGCCGTTGCATTAGAACAACAATACACGTCTGTGTTGAAGACTGTGCAGGGATTGTTGCAGCCGCCCGGAGCACGCAGCTCGCTCGGACACTGTGCATTGATATCCGCATCACACCTAAGTCCTACGCCGTAAGTCGAACAATTCTGGTTAGGGGTGGTAGGACTGAATTCCAAGGGGACGTTAAACCCGTTCACCACGGATATGTCGAAATAATCCTGGTTCAATTGGCTGAGCGCATATTCGGCTAGTGTGTTGGGGGCTGCGCCGGGGACCCGGCAGTCGAGCTGCCCGGCGCAGTCGCCCGTCTGGCATCGCCCTTGGCCCGACGCATTGAAGTTGCAGCCAGTCCTGGCCCACAGTCGGCCGTTTGTGCTTGTGGGAACGTTCAAGATCCAATTCTGCCCGGAGTCGAGGCGCCGACCTCCGCCGGGGACCGCGGCTGCCCATACGGTGTACGGGCAGTTGTTGTGGATGACAAATGTGGATGACGTGGCATCGAGGAGGAGGAGGAGGAGGAGGAGAGTAATAATGAAATAAGAGATCCTTAATTTTAATATGAGCCTCATAATCATCATCGTCATCTTTGTTTGTTTGATTGATCTTGTCGTAAGCCATGTTGATTAGTGTTATTAGATCGATGACTCCTTCGTATGTGGTGTTGGTTGGTGTAGATGCCGCGTTAATTCATTGGATTTGGGAGACACGTGATTGACGGGCGTGGAAACTTCAAGTGCGCGACTCGTGAGTCAACATCGGCAAATAATTTATAAACAATACACCCACTTTATTTTTTTTCTTTTTTTTTTTTTCTTGATTAATTTTTCTTTGGATGAATTTTGCAGTAAAGAAAAGTAATTGATTTGAAAATCATATGAATGATTTAGGGGGTTGTATTCAATTGCAACTTTTAGAGACTTTTTAAGACTTTTAGAATTCTGGTGTATTCAATTAAAACTTTTAAAGACTTCTAAAAAGTTTACATGTATTCAATTGAGACTTTTAATGACTTTTAATAAGTCTCTAAAAGTCTCAGGGTATTCAATTAAAACATTCTGAGAGTCTTTATAAGTCACCCGATATTCAAAACAGAAAGACTTTGTGAGACTTTTTAAATTTTGAGACTTTTGGAGACTTTTGTAACAAAATTACAAAGGAAAAGTCTCAACAGAAATCTCATCAATATTGGTGAGATTTTGCTGGACATATGTGACTCTTTTCATGCTCTTTTTTTTCTTTCTAACAGACTTTGTATCCTATATCATTTTCACGCTCTATTATTTTACTTATTTAGGAGGGTGTATTCAATTGAGATTTTTAAGGACTTTTTAAAACTTTTTAAATTTGATGACTTTTGTGGACTTTGTAGAACTTTCATGACTTTGGTGGACTTTTTGAGACTTTCAGAGAATTTTCATCAGTGACTTTTGAAGACTTTCATAATGGACTTTTTAAAACTTATTGAGACTTTTATATACTTGCAGTTATAATATTATGTTTGAATAAAATATTAATAAACGTAACATAATAACTAATATAAACAAGAATAAATGAAAAAACAAAAAGATGTTGTATATTTTAATCCTCTAAAAATTTATGAATAAACTCATTTTTATGCGAAATGAGTTATTCACGAACAAATTGTTTAGGATTTTAGATTTATTAAACGAGTAAATCGATCCGAGCTTCAACGAGTCGAATCGAGCAGGACCTTACATTTGTTTGTTAAAAGAGTACAAGGTCAAATATGTGTTAGACATCTCTACTATAACGACACTTATAATCAACTCAAATTAAGATATATTTATTTAATTATTTATTGATTTTTTTTTTTTTTTTGGCATAATGTTGTTATATTAGAAAAATATTATTAGGTTATATTTTTACAAGATACAAACATGCCCAAAAACAATAATTGTATCTTATAAAATTATCAATAATATTCAAAACATTTCAATATTAACAAATAAACTATTTGAAAATAAAATATTTTTTTTAATATTTTGAAATAAATATTTACAAATAAAAAGAAAGAACAAATAAATTATTTGCAAGTGCAACTATGGAAGCATTAACCTTTGAAAAGTCAAATTCACAAGATAGCAAAATGAGAAAATAAGGTATACATACATAAAATAAAGCATAATAAAGAATATATAAAATAAAAAGATCACAATAATATGTAATGAAAATAAAACTTTTATTTTGATACCTTGTGTAAGTTTTATTTTCATTACATATTATTGTGATCTTTTTATTTTATATATTCTTTATTATGCTTTATTTTATGTATGTATACCTTATTTTCTCATTTTGCTATCTTGTGAATTTGACTTTTCAAAGGTTAATGCTTCCATAGTTGCACTTGCAAATAATTTATTTGTTCTTTCTTTTTATTTGTAAATATTTATTTCAAAATATTAAAAAAAATATTTTATTTTCAAATAGTTTATTTGTTAATATTGAAATGTTTTGAATATTATTGATAATTTTATAAGATACAATTATTGTTTTTGGGCATGTTTGTATCTTGTAAAAATATAACCTAATAATATTTTTCTAATATAACAACATTATGCCAAAAAAAAAAAAAATCAATAAATAATTAAATAAATATATCTTAATTTGAGTTGATTATAAGTGTCGTTATAGTAGAGATGTCTAACACATATTTGACCTTGTACTCTTTTAACAAACAAATGTAAGGTCCTGCTCGATTCGACTCGTTGAAGCTCGGATCGATTTACTCGTTTAATAAATCTAAAATCCTAAACAATTTGTTCGTGAATAACTCATTTCGCATAAAAATGAGTTTATTCATAAATTTTTAGAGGATTAAAATATACAACATCTTTTTGTTTTTTCATTTATTCTTGTTTATATTAGTTATTATGTTACGTTTATTAATATTTTATTCAAACATAATATTATAACTGCAAGTATATAAAAGTCTCAATAAGTTTTAAAAAGTCCATTATGAAAGTCTTCAAAAGTCACTGATGAAAATTCTCTGAAAGTCTCAAAAAGTCCACCAAAGTCATGAAAGTTCTACAAAGTCCACAAAAGTCATCAAATTTAAAAAGTTTTAAAAAGTCCTTAAAAATCTCAATTGAATACACCCTCCTTAGTAAATTAATAATAATAATAATGATAATAATAATATGAGTTATTACTAAGTTCGCAATATAAAGCGATCGGGTTAAAAAATTAAAGCATTAGTAACAATGAGTTTCTAATGAAAATATGGAAACAGTAAATTAAAAATGGAAACAATAAATAAAAAAATCATTGAATAATACAAATGCGTTAATTCTTTTCTTTCTCTCTTAATGTTGATGATTAGATGATAGTTTTTCATTCCACTTGCTTATGAAGTTCTCGTACAGTTTTTTAATATAGTTTATTATCCCATGATCTTAGATTTCAATGGAATTATTCATATAAAATAATGTTTAATATCATATTTTCTTAACTGTATGTGTCATCTGTAATTGTAATCATATTATAAATTACCTTCATATAAGTTCAAGATGAATAATATAAATATATATATAGAGAGAATGAATCATATGAGAAAGGGAAATGGTGAAATAAATAAAAATTATTTTAATTCATTGGATCACTCAAACTAATGGTCATAATCAAGTCAAAACTTAATAAATCACAATCAAACATGGGTGGCATTGTTGTAACTAAATGTAAACAACATGTTAACAATAAACATTAGCCCAATAAGTGAGGATAAATTAGACATTATACACTACAAGTGGACCCCACCCCTCTCTCTCTCACATAAAAACACACAACACACACTTACACACACAAAACACCATATGCAACACACATATCAATCACACACAAACACACACAATTTGGATGAAGCCACCGTCGCGCGTCAATTCGCGCCGCCGCCGCAAGCATCGCCGGCCACGTCGCCGCCAACACCGGCCCGTTGCCATTGTTGTGGAGAGCTATCAGATTCCGACACGACAAGTGGCCTGTGTGGTCGACCTTGCCTGACGATTGTGTGGTCGTCCTCACCTGACGGTCGTCTATCGCTGTCTGCCGCCACCGCGTCGCCGTCGTTTACATCTTTTCAATTGCCGACCTCAATGCTCAGATCCGACAGCGAGAAGAAGGTCGCCATCCTTCCCGGTGACGCTATGTGAGAATGAAATGGCCGATTTTCATTTTTTTCATTTTTTTTTTGTGCGCATATGAAGTTGTCGAGGTCCTAGCAGCGGGCTGTAGTGGCGTTACATATTGGGCCGATGAAGGTGGCGACAAGTGACCATATCGACGATCACTGGAACTTTGGGAGCGGTTGGGGGGGGGNNNGGGGGGGGGGGGGTTGAGCTCCGGCAGAGGTTGACAGGAGTTACCTGGTGTAATTGTGTCTTGGAGTTGTGGGGTTTCTCTTTGAAAATTTGATAGATTGTAGGGGCTTAATTACAATTTCTTTTAAGTTTCTGTTATTTCAATTTAAAAACTTGAGGCAACTCTGTAATATAATAAAAGTCTAATTAGTTCACAATAAAGATATATAAATTGTACATTATTATGCCTGAAAATACACATTAAAAAATAAGGCCATGTTTTCTTATGAAATCATAGTTTTCTCGATTCTTACACATTTAAAAGTTGAAACTCAAAAGTTCGACATGATCAATTTAATTTGTCGGTTAAATTAATAACCAAAATAACCGACATAAATTACATTATTTATTATAAAAAAAACATGATTATTATCTAACATATATTTTATTTGATATTATTTTGACTAAAATAATTATTCAATATGCAAACGAATATATTGTTCAATCGAACTGTTACTAAGGTGCAATTCGTCAAAGACTATAGTGCACTGTGTCGATTCAGATCGAACCACTCGAACATTTATCATATGTAAACTTGAAAATGAACATAATTAGTTGGTTATTCGGTCAGGTTAATCGAATTATCCTTTTTTTTTGCCGGAACTATAGAGATAATATATATAACAAGCGGAAACAATGTTCGACTACAAGAGGCAAGATCCTACTAAAGAAAGGAAAAACTGAGAGGTATTGTGTACAAATTATTATTATTGTACCGAGTACCGAATCGAAAGATTCATTCCCCGGGTCGATCTCACAAGGAAGGCGATTCGGAATTCAGCTTTGGTATCGATCACACACAAAAGGAAAATAAATCCTAAACACTCTAATCAAATAGCAGATAGGATGAATTATTAACTAAGAAATAAAATAAATATAATAATCTACCTAAAAATGCACAAGAAGTGAAGATGGAGAAGCTAGGGAATCGGGGATAATTAATTCAAGTTCTAACAAAGTTGGGCTATCAATTGTTCAGTTTGAGATTGACACTCTCGTTTATACATCTAGCGGTTCGCTCCCAATAACTCTTCGTAACAAGGGATTGAACATAGATGACCATATTCGAGCATACGACACATGCCAATTATTCCAATCCTAATAACTTTTCGTAACAAGGGACGGGTCATCGACAAGCACGCATTTCAATCTAAACATATAGACTATTCAATTACGAAATCATCTACCTCATGCGAGCCTAGGTCTACAACTTCTCCCCTTTCGGTTCTAAAAGTCGCTAACTAACTAGAAGGGTATTAATCGACTAATCACATAGAATCAACAAAACTCTAACTCGACTAATCAACATTCAATTGTTACCAATTGCAAGATCGAAGTGTCACTCTTCGATTATATCAATCAATCAAGCAAGAATATATCAATCCCTAATCAAAACAACCCACATAAGAACGAACAAATTCAAGCCCCGACAAATGCACGTTAAACAAGAACAATCATTCCCCTATCTCTAGCAATTAGAATTAGCTACTTATCATGAATTCACAAAATTAGGCTTTTCAACTCAAATAATCATTCTCATGAATTAAACAAGATGAAAAACTTACAATCAATCCATACTCAAGTGTCGAATCCAAGTTACAAGCTTAACCCTAATTAAGAGGAAGAAGAAGAAAAATGGAAAAGAAAAAATAAAAAGAAGAAGAAAAATGATGGAGAAGAAGAAGAAGAGAAGAGAGGAGGAAGATAGTTCGTGTATCTTTCTTAGGGCTAGGGTTCATCTCCCGAAGGGGAGAGAATAATTTCTGTCGAGTCCCGTTATGAGTATTTATATGAAATAGATGCCACGGGCGTGAGGGACCCGATCACGGTGCGAGAGCGGGTGGTACCGCGACGTGGAGAAGGAGGGTCTCGCGGCGCGGGGGTCTCGCAGAGTGGCAGGACATGTGGCGCGGGGGTCTCGCGGCACGGCACCATGGCGCGGCACGACACGGGCGTCCTTCGAGGCGCGAGAGCAGGCGCGGTGCGGCGCTGGGATGTGCGAAGCATGTGCCGTGGCGCGGAAGTCACGCGATCGTAGCACGCGCACAGGATGAACGGGCGCCGCGGCACGGCGCTGTGCCGCGGCGCGATGGGTGATGCTGGGCTGCTCTCTGTTGGGAACGCGGCGTGATGGTAGGAGGACTGCCGCGGCGTGCTATGTGCCGTGGCGCGGCACTGGAATCTGCTGCTCTGATGGGGTCGGGGTAGTCGCGCGGCGCGATGTGTGTGTGAGGCATGGGCTGGTGCTTGTGTCACTTGCGCGACTTCACGTTTCGGAGTCATTCGGGCTCATCTAGTATCGAAATTCGATTCCGCTTTTTCCTGTGTGTTACCAATGAACAACCTTATTTACTTAAACTTGCCCAACTAATTTCCGTCTAAAATCCGGTCCTCTCGAGGCTTTCGACCTACACACCATAAACAAAGAAAAATTGGAAAAATATGCGGAAAACACAAAGAAAACCGAAATAGAGCGAAACACACAATAAACGACAAAATAAACCTAAAACCAACTAAATGACTCAAAATGGGGGAAGAATAATGAGAAAATAATAATAAAAATGCAACAAAAATGGGACAAACAACTCCCCCACACTTAAACCTTTGTTCGTCCCGAACAAAGAGAACATCGACTTTATTATGGAAGTGCACTCTGGTTGTAAGCAAAGGCCATGTCTGTTTTTCCCAATATATGTTTTTTCTCTTCTCGTGCAGCAAACTCTTTGACGGATACAAGTTGTTCAATGTTGTGTTTACTCTACACCTTTTTTTGGTTTCCATCTCTTAGATTCTATTCTATTTGTTATGGTTTTAATAGATTAAGAGACTGCCTTGAACCTTTGAAATAGCCTTATCACCCCTTTTAAATCTGATGTGGCACATGGGAGTGTGTAGGATTTTTACTTTTATCGATTGGAAAGTGAGTGTGCATACCATGCTTCATGTAATCATTGATTTTAGTCTGTAGTTGTTTGGATCAGAGTTTTTTCTTTGGCATAGATCTTGATGTCCATGGTTTTTGATACTCCATGAATGTGAGTGGAATGTACGTAATTTGTTATCAATTTGATATCCACTTTCTTTTCAGGCATCTCTTCGAAAATATTAGCTGTTTTGCAAAATGGCCCCAGTGCTGTTTGTGTTCTCTCGGCAAGTGGGGCAATATCGTACGTTACACTCCGTCAGGCTGCCACATCTGGTGGAACAGCGACCTACGAGATACTTTCTGTGTATTTTGTTTATTCGTCATAGATTTATATTCCATATTGTTTTTTTTTTGGTTCAAGGATCTTGGTTATCTATATTTAAAATCTCTCTGTTTTTTACTCACAGCATGAAATGTTAAAAGATAAACATTTTCTTTGGGCTTGGTTGGCTAGTCACTTCCTCTGTCACGTGTGTAATGAATTTAAGGATAATGCCATTTGCCTATTGTTTGATGTTTCACTCTTAGTTGCACTGCCAATGTATTGTATATATTCTGTGGTTGCCTTATTTTTACTTGCCATATCAAGATATTCCCTTCTTTGTTTGGATTTTGTTGTTCCATAATAAATGTTTTTATTGGTAACAATTCTTTCTGTTTGTGTAGGGTCGATTTGATATTTTGTCGCTGTCTGGCTCGTTTATGCTACACGAAGTTGGTGGCCAAAGGAGTCGGACGGGTGGCTTAAGCGTTGCTTTATCCGGCCCAGATGGGCGGGTGTTGGGCGGCTCTGTGGCTGGTCTATTGGTGGCAGCATCCCCGTCACAGGTAATATTTGCTTGTTCAAATCAGTGGTGTCTGTTATAGTAGTAGCATGTGTAAAGTGTCAATTACTGGGTACAATCCGTTGCTTTGTAGATATTGGTAATTCTAATATTTCTATAAAACATGGAATCCAAGCATTTTCACTGGCAGAATTGATGATTTCCTAAAATTTCTGCCCAAGACGTAGTAATTTAGTTTTTTCAGTGTAAATTTTTGTGTCTTCTTCTGAATTATTTGGTTAGATTCTATAATGAGGGGTGGGAGGTTCGGTTTCTAGTGTATAGTATAACTTCTACTGACAAATAAGCATGTTTTACTAAATCACTAGTTCACTACACTCCTTTAACAAATCCCAACTTTTCTATGCAAATTGTACCATATTTTCATCCTGACCTATTATTATTAACTTATGCAATTTTCGACAATTACATCCCAAATTGCATTTGTGTAAGCATTCAAAATTTAATTTGCCTCCTTAAAACTGTAACGTGTGACCAATGCGAGTGCATCTCTCTCACTCTTTTTTTTTTTTTTTTTCTATTCTCTGTGAGATAATTATGATACAAATATTGAATGGTTTTGTCCCTACTCGGTAGTGATTTTTATTTGTTTATCAATTTGTTATTTAATCGTTTTCGCTCATTATTGAGGTTGTAGTAGGATGCTTCGAGCCAGATAGTCAGAAAGAATCTAGACAAAATCACATGATGCCACCAATGGTTAACCATGGTGGTGCTGTGAATCCCAACAACTCACCTTCAAGAGGGAGTCCGAGTGAGTCCTCTGGCGGACCCACCAGCCCTCTAAATATGAGCTCGGGTGCATGCATCGACCTCCCAGATGGCATGCCCTGGAAATGAAATAACGCCTTCATAGTTAGGAACGTGTAACATATATACTTTTCTGTAATATATGGGGAGTTTTTTTCAGAACAAGTACATCTCATTTCATTAGTCGAGTCTTATTGGATATTCTTCTAGTATAGTCTTATGGGATATTCTCTAATAGTTAACTGAGTTTGTTTTCTATTGCTGCGATTTTAGTTTTGCAGGTAATAGTGATTACTTCTTATTAGAAATCAGTTAAATAAATTGAATTTGGCTAGATTTTGATTGTTTTTTTTTTTATAAATAAATATTTAATTCATGAAGAATCAAATTTAAAAAATAAATCTTAAGTAAGTACTCAAGGTATATTTATTTTTTCAATATTGATTGGTGAGTAAGAATAAATGATTAAGTCATGAATGAGTATGACCATGTAAAACGAGGTGGGTTTCAAAAAGTTAAAAGTCATATTCCACGTTGAACTCTTATTAAGGGTTTGTATTCTTTTTAGATTCTTAAAGATTTGTTGGTATATTAAGAATTTTGAGAATTTTTTTTTTTCTCAAAACAAAGAAATATATTAATAACTAACAGAAAACAGAGTTCAGGGATAATTACATAGCCATAAACAAGCCTGGCCAGGGACAAACAACAACATAACTAACAAGAAACTAACAAGGCAAACACAAAGAGAATGGAGAACCATGCAGGATGGCCTAAATAGGAAAAAAGGACAACATGGTTTGTCTATCGGGCAGTATAGAATACTGAGGCCCTGTGACTAATCATGTGTCAAAAGAATACAACCAAGCCACTGCAATCAAGCCTAGCTAGGGAAAAAAAAAGAAACCAAACAGAAAAGAAAGAAGAAAAGACACAGAACAAAGAGAGCTAGTGCAAGTCAGAGAACTCTCTCCATTCAGAGCAAGCTCCTTCAATCACCATTCTCATAGATTGCTTCTGATTCTTAAATACCCAGAGGTTCCTAGATTTCCATTACCACCATAGGATGTAGGTGGTTAATTGGATCCTTTCTTCAGCTTCTTTCTCTTTGTGCATCAACCATATTTCTAGCCACCAGCTTTTGAAGTTTCTAATTTCTTGCTGCATTGATGTCCAAGTGATAAGGGCCAGTCTCCAAGCAACTTTTGCTCTGGGGCAATTGAACAGAATGTGCTCTGTGGTTTCCTCACAATCTCCACAGACTTTGCATATATGATCCACATTGATACATCTCTTACACAGATTAGAAAGTGAAGGCAGAATACCTGAAAAGCACTTCCAGATGAAGTGCTTTATTTTCCTCTTGATTTTGAGTTTCTAGCTGAATCTTCTAGCTTTGAGAATCCGTGAGCTTTGGTTGCTAGATTCAGGAATATCTAGTCTCAGAATTTTGCTTTTTATGAGGTTCTCATAAGTAGAAGCCAATGTAAAGCCGCCTTTCTTGTTGAAACACCAGGTGGGAGTGTCTTTTTGAGATTTATCAATAGTGCTGATGCTCAGTATTGCTTCATAGTCTGCAGGTGAGAACAATTGATAAAGCAGATCAGAATTCCAAGCATTTCTGTCAGGCATGAATAGTTCCCATACCCAGGTTGGGTAGTTGTCTAAGGTGGAGATTCTGCTTGGCTTGTGGTTTGGGAGAGTTGGGACCCAGGGATGTTCCCAAATATTTGTGTCTCTGCCATCTCTGACTATAATAAGCTGCCCCTGCTCAAAGGAAGAACTAAGACTCATCCAACTCCTCCACAGCCAAGAGCTGCTCTGTGGAGGTTTGGTGTTAAAGAGAGAGCAATGAGGGAAGTATTTGTCCTTGAGAATTTGGCTGACAAACAAATGAGGTTTAGCGTGGATTCTCCAGAGTTGTTTGATAATCAAAGATTCATTGAAAATTTTAATATCCGAAAAACCCGGACCTCTATTATCTGTAGGGATGGTCAACAAGCTCCATTTTTTCCAGTGGAGCCCCTTAGAATGGTCACTTTTGGACCACCAAAAATCAGCAATAAGTTTGGCTATGTCTGAGCAAATGCTAGCAGGAAGCAGAAAACAAGACATGACAAAATTAGGAAGGGCCGTTAAAACAGATTTGATTAAGACCTCTTTCCCAGCAAATGAAAGGAATTTGTTTTTCCAGTTTTTAATCCTGTCCCTAACCTTGTTAACAACAAAGGAGAAGGCATCTTTTTTTAGAAAGGCCAATACCTAGGGGGAGCCCTAGGTATATAGTGGAAAATTTAATTTGAATGCCATGAAAGATTCTGCAGATGTCATTTTGAACAGAGAAAGAGGTGTTTTTACTGAAAAAATGGAGAAATTGGTCAAGTTTATTTTCTGACAAGAGGCAAGGAAATAGCAGTGGAAGATTCTTAGGATTTCAGCAGCTTGATCAGGTGAGGCTTTGCAAAAGAGTAGGGTGTCATCAGCAAAGAGGAGGTGAGAGAGTTCAGGCCCTGATTTTGAAAGCTTGAGGCCTGTGAGAGTGCCTTGGTGGGTGGAGAGGTTTAAAAGGGTTGAAAGCAGCTCAGAAACTAGGATAAAGAGATAGGGTGACAATGGGTCACCCTGTCTGATACCTCTAGATGGGGAAACAAAGCCACATTTCTGCCCATTCAGATTAAAAGAGAAGCTAGAAGTAGAAACACAACTCATAATCCAATTAATAAAATGAGAGTGAGATTCCAATCTTTGCAAAATAGCTTTAATACAAGGCCATTAAATTCTATCAAAAGCTTTTTCCATATCAAGTTTTAGAGCCATAAAAAATTTAGGACCCGTTCTGTGTCTATTCAGATAATGCATGGCTTCTTGGGCGATAATTACATTGTCTAGGAGCTGTCTGTCATGAATGAAAACAGCTTGGGTTGCACTGATACAAAAGGGCATACAACTTTTAAGCCTAGAAGCTAAATTTTTTGAGATGATTTTGAAGGCAACACAACACAGGCTAATAGGTCTGAAATGCGCAACTCTAGTTGGATTTTGAGATTTTGGAATAAGGGTTAAGATGGTGTGATTCCAAGATTTAGACATAAACCTCGAGTTAAAAAACGCATAAACAGATTCACATAAGCTGCTTTTAATGGTGTTCCAGTTTTTTTGAAAGAAGAGAGGAGTCATACCGTCATGGCCCGGGGCTTTGTTGGGGTTCATGCTGTCCAGAACTCTCTTCACTTCCTCTTCAGTCACAGAAATGAGCAGCCAGTTGTTCATTGCAGGAGTGATGACCGGTTTGATACATTGGAGGAGCTGCATATCAATCTCAGGCCAGTTGGAGGTAAAAAGCTTGTTATAAAATTCTGATAAGCACTTCTCAATTTCTGAGTGAGATTCACAGACTTCATTGCTGCCATTGATCAGCCTGCTAATAGCATTGGCTTTTCTTCTTTGTGATGTGTACGCATGGAAGAAGTGAGTGTTTTTATCACCTTCTTTGAGCCAATGAAGTCTGGATTTTTGGCTCCAGTATGTTTCCTCCAATTTGTTGAGTCTATCAATACTCTTCTTCAAGGAGTACCACTGATTCCAATCTCTATCATTTCCCAAGCTCCTTAGATCCTCTATTTTTTTGGTAGCTTCCTTTAGTGCCTTTTCATTGTCAGATTTAAAATTAGCACTCCACTTCAAAAGGGCTACTCTGGTTGCAGCAACTCTGTTCTGGAATTGAGTCATTGGGTGCCCTCTATGAAAGCAGTTCCAGGCTTCCTTTATAATATCACTAACTCCATCTCTGAGTAGCCACCATTTGCCAAAGGCAAATCCTCTCTTCCTGTTAGTATTACAATCGCCAGAAGTTAACAGCAGCAGGCTATGGTCCGAGGAACTCATGAAAACATTAGTGGTAGAGGAATTGGGGTGAGCATTTGACCAGTCAAAAGATGCAAAGAACTTGTCCAGCTTCTCTTCAACACTGTCCACTCCAGTTCTGCAGTTCCACCAAGTGAATTGGTGGCCTATCATCCTTATCTCTTTTATGCTCATGTTTGCTAGGAAGTTCTTAAAGTCCCAGAAGGAGCTTTCTGGTCTTTTCCTTCCATCTTATTTCTCAGAGTGGTGGCAGATGTCGTTCCAATCCCCTCCTATCAGCCATTTGCCACCCCATTTTGATCTTGCTTGCTCCAGGTACTTTCTTTGTTCTTCCCTTTTCTCTGTGATCAGTACTTAGGTAGACAAAGATTATCCATTCCTTCTCTTGCTGGCTGTTATGCTTGTACTCAACTTCAATGCAGAATTTGTGGGATATGCTTTGGATGACAGAAATGTCTCTGTTCTAGAGAAGTAATAACCCACCACTTTTCCCAACTAGGTCCTGTACCAAATTTCTGTCTTCATACCCAATCTTCCTACAAACAGCTTTCACAAACTGACTGGTTTGCCTTGTCTCACTCACAAAAGCAAACCAGGGGAGGTGGAGCTTTAGAGTCTCCTTGAGCTGGGGAGCTGTAGAGGGTCCTCCCAGACCTCTACAGTTCCACACCATCGACTTCATTTAGGGGTTGGGAGCCATTCCAGGCTGGCTGCCTCCACCTTATCATTTTTATCATTTGAGGATGAAACTACTTGTTTCTGCTTCTTGGAATTGGTGTTGCACTCCTGCAAGTCTTCTGAGAGGGTGTTGACTGGGCTACTGGATTGAAGTCTGCCCCTCTTATTTTTTGAGGACTTGATGCTTCACCTTGGATAGGGTTCTTCTCAGCCTTTCTTTTCTCTGTCTTGGGTTTTCTAGTTCATTTCTTCCTTGGTTTGCTGGGTTCAGGATTAGCTACTGAGATAATGGTGTTATCTTCTGGCAGAATTTTATTAAGTGGTTGAGGCTAAGGGATGGGAGTGATTGCAGCTAACTGGAAATCCATATCTTGATTGGAGAGTAGGAGGATAGGATCTAGGCTTAGGGTTGACATAAGGTGAGGTGGGAGCATGGTGGTTAAAATGGGGAGCTTTGGCTGTTTCTAGCTATGCTTGTGGGACTAGGGGTGGTTGTAACTGGGGTGGTGGCTTGCTCGGCTGTTTCTGGCTATGGATATGAGAGTGGGGGTGGAAATATCTGGGTTGATGGCTTGCGGTGGGTAGCTGGAAGTATTAGTAAGAAGGGCTTGTTTAGTGAAAAAGGCTGGCATAGAGCTAGTAGAGGCTTTGGAGCCACTACCTGAGATGGGTAATTAGGAGGTTGAATTTTTAGGAGAGGGAGTAGGGGAGGTTGGGGTACCTGGAGATGAGGGAGAAGGGGCAACCTTGTACCTGAACATAGGGTTCTCTGCAACTTCGAGCCACTCACCGAATTGCCCTTCTTTAAGAGTGCCAGCAGCAATGTCTGCGGATCGTTTGGTGCAAGCTCTATCCAAATGTCCAATAAAGCCGCAATAATAGCATAGATTTATGAGATTTTCATATTTGAAGTGGACTCTTTGAATCTTGTCTTTCAGTTGGATGTTGGAGCATCGGAGAATAGGTTCTTCCAAATCAATAGACACCTGCAGTTTTATGCATCTGCCTAAGTTAGAGACTGCGTTGCTCAGGATTACATCTTTTACTTTCTTAAAAGCTTGGCCTATCTTTAGCCCAACTTCTGCACACATCCAATGGAGAGGCACATCCTCAACATGGACCAAGATGTCCATTTCTTTGAAGCAATCACGGTCACCATTGATATCTTCCACCCATTCTCGGAGAATGAGGTACTGGTTTTCAGACGACCAATTTTTACCTGCTACGACTCTGGCTTTATCGGTTGGGTCATCGAAAAGAAATTGGAAAAAGTTGTGGCTTAATTCGCGGATGTCCAGCGGTCCCTTGAGATTCCATATATGATTGAGAGCACGCTTGAGGCCGAACATCCCTGCCTTCCTATCGTCCACAATTTTACCGAATAAGCTCCTATTACACTCGTCTTCACTGAATTTGACATCATCTGTTTGAAGGGGTATTATGCCTTCTTCTTTTGAGGAAAGAGAGAACGAACGCATTTTATGCTCAATGTTGTCCATTGGAGAGTGAGAGAGTTCTGGACAACCTGAATATGACTGCAAATCACAAAGAAAAGCGAAAGTAAACAAAGGGGAAGAGAAAAGGAAACTGGAGCGAAACCCAAATTGAAAAATTAAGAAAAAACGGTCATTAAAAGCCACACATTAACTGAGACAGAAACGAGAACTAAACTTACCGGCTACTTACTAGATTGGTTAAGCCTCCAATAGAAGGAATGCATTTGCTATGCTCCCATTGGGGAGAAAAAAGCTCCCATTAGAGAGAAGAAAAGCTCCCATGAGAGAGAATTTAAGAATTTTGAGAAATTGAATTTAACTTTTTAACACTTTTAAAAATCTTGAAGAACTCATTTGAGATTTAAAAATTTTAACAGGTTACGAGTTATTTACTTTATTTGATATTAAGATTTACTAAGATTTTTGAAGATTTGCTTAGATTTCATAAACAAAAATCATTACGTGAAATTCCACCCAAAATTTGACCTCACGACTTATAAGGTTTTCAAGGATTCCTCTTAAACCTCAAAAATCTCAAAAAGTCTTAGGGGTGTATTTAATTAGAATTTTTAAGGACTTTTAAAGACTTTAGCAATCCTGGTGTATTTAATTTAGATTTATTAAACTTTTGAAAATCCTAAGGTATTCAAATGGGATTTTCAAAAGTTTTACAAAATCATGAGATATTTAATTTATTTGATATTAGGATTTATTATGACTTTTTAATATTTGGTGGGATATCTAAACAAAAGCCTTATATGAAATTCCACTTTAAATCTTACCCTCAGACTTATGATTTTATAGAATTCTTCCCAAATCTGAAAATACTAAAAAGTCTCAAATCTTGAAAGTTTTTAAAATGTCACTTAAATTCCCAACTGAATGCACCCTCCTTAATGTCTCTTAAAATATTGAATGAATACACCTCCCTCAAATGAGGATAATTCATTATTATTATAAAGAGAGTTTATGACGTTACAACAATAAAATTATGCATCAAGTGTTGGTGTTTGATTCTGCCACAAGCACGTGCACTCGCCAGCTCGACTTGGGCTCGGGCATGGGCATGAGTTTGATTAGCCTCAGGTCGAGAACATTGTTCTGATTAAATAAAAGGAAACATGAGTTGAGAGGTTGATTAGACAAGTTGTGAGCTCAATAAGCGTGACCGAAGGTAAGATAATCAGAGTTACTATTATATCGAATTATCCTAATTCGACCAGAGTGGGGGATCATTTGAATAATAGCTAGGGATAGTAATATACGTAAAAAATTTCATGAACTGCCAATAGAAATGCCTCATAAAGAATATATAATCATAAAATCCGAGTATAAACTTTTCTATCAATGTTTATCTTGATAGTTATTTTAATGTTGATATTCTTCATCGATAAAAGTATATTGAACTATGCAAAATCATTATCCACATAAATTTTGCGAGAATACCGTACAAGGTAAATACTCAATGTATAGGAAAGAGAGTGGATTAATAGTTCAAGTTTGCAACATATACCTAGACAAGTAGTAGGTAGTCCCTTACAAAATATACGTACTAATAAGATACAATGACACATAAATGTGGAGACATCTATATCTATATCTATATATATATAAAAAGATTTACCATTTTTTAAAAATGGCAGGTCAACCTTGGTCAAATTTTAATTAGCATTAATTACTTACTATTTTTAGTAACTTTTTTTTTATTTTTTTCATTTTTATTAAAACCCCATAAATTAAGGAATTTGTTACATTTTTTATTTGGAAGTGTGAGAGTGGCAGGCGGATTTGTAGTTTTTTCTTTTTATTTGTAGTTTTTTTTTGTTTTTTTTTTTTTTTTTGGTCTGCAAATTGAGATGGCTGGGCTTTGTTTTTATTTTAGTGGCAGTATGAACATAGAATATTTTAGATACTTCTTACATATATATTTTTCTTACATATATATGTTACACCTCATTTTTACTTTGTAATTATTAGTTAATATTGTTTACTCTCCTCTTTAATTTATAATTATTATTTAATAATATTTTCTCGTGCATCGCACGGGGTACGAACTAGTGTTTAAGAAAGTGAATAGCTATTTACCTCCCCTTTTACTAGTTACCGCCCCCCTTTTTACATTTTTGCCCTTCTATCCTTTCTCCACTCTCTCTCCTCTCTCTCTTTCCTCTCTTTACTCTCTTTCTCTCTAAAATTCCCGAGACTTTAACGAGCCATTCGAGTATCAAACAAAATCTGAAAAATGTCGAAAAAATTCTACGGTCTCGACAAAGCATTCTTCTCTAACAAGGTAATTTATTTTTTTTTTACATTTTATTCGAATTTAAAAAAAATAAAAAAACTGAAGCCGCATCCGGTCGGCGCATCCGGACGCGGCATGCGATCGGCGCGACCCAGCCGGTCGCACCCCATCTGTCCGGATATGGGGGCCGGACGTACGGTACTTGAACCGGCCCCCCCGGCCGGTCACGGACCGGCCGGACAGATTATTATTATTTTTTTTATAATAATATAGTAATAAAAAAATTAAAATAAGAAAAAATATATTAAAAAAATATAATTATGTTAAATAAAAATTAATATAAATTTATAATAAAAAATTATAAAATATAATTAATATAATTATTGTAGTAATAAAGAAGTATTATAATTATGTTAAATCAAATTAATATAATTATATTATATTAATTAATACTATATTAGAAAAAATATTACTAATAAATTATTATTACTAAATAATTATAATAATAATTATAATCTAAAAGAAAAAAAATATTATATTAATAAAGAAAAAATTATAATAAGTAAATAATAATAAAATATTAATTATAACAAATAAAAAAAATTAGTGAATATTATAAATTAGTTAATTACTATTATAATAGTTATTACAATATTTATTAAATTTGAAATCGATTAATAAGTTATTAATATTAACTTAAGACGTTATTATAAGTAAATTAATAAATTTAATTTGACTTTAAAAATTAAATTAAAAAAAATATTTACAAAATAAAAAAAAAATATATTTACTAATTTATATTTTAAATTGGTGATTTAGGGTATTGCTAGGCCTGAACAATCTAATAGGAACGACGACAAGATGGATGAGTATATTGACGAATCTGGACACCGACACCGAAGCAATGGGGTATAACTGCGTCCGCTCGTCGGGATCGAGAATTCATTATCCAAGAGGCTCGGAGGGTACAGACTGGCCAGGCAGGCAGTTCGAGACTGCAGACACCTCTACCAGATGGTCATAGGGGATATGGTACACCACCAGTACCAGTTGGTCAGCAGGGATATGCTGCACCACCACTGTACGAGCTCAGTCATCATAGATATGTTTTTGCTGGCAAGTCAGGCAGCTCGATACCCCCTGCACCAGCACCAGCATCGGACGGTCAACAGGGATATTATGTTGATGAGTCGGTAGCCCAGATGGCTGAGGATTCTGACGAGTCGACATCTTCATATGATGAGGGCGATGACGATATTCCTGCACAGGCTACGGTTCCTGTGCAGCCTGCGGCTCCTTCACGGCCTGTTCATCCTACTCCTCCACGATAGGCTGGGGGGCGTTTTGCTAGCACTGGATCCTCAGGTAAATAATTTACGTATTTATTGTTGTTTGTTATTAAATAGGGTGTTATCACAAGTTATTGGTACAGTCGCGACTCGCGAGATGAGGTCGCGAGTCGCGAATTCACATATTTTGGCTCTATTAAACTCGCGAGTCGCGACCTTGACTCGCAACTCGTGAGACATTGTCGCGAGGCGCGAGATTATGTCGCGAGTCGCGATTTCACAGAGCCAAAAGTGCCAGAATCTCGCGACTCGCGACCTCATCTCGCGCGTCGCGAGTACAGTCGCGAGTCACGAGTTGATGTCGCGAGTCGCGAGATTCTGGATTTTGCGGCTATGTCAAGTTAGCGACTCGCGAGATATGTCGCGACTCGCGGGACTAAGTCGCGAGTCGCGAGTTTAACAGACTCTGCTTTTTTTTGCTCGTTTGTACTCGTTGTGGCTTCGTTTTTCGTGCACTTTATATCAAAATGACACTTATCCCTGTTTTAGTGACATTATGTTATATTCTAATGAAGGTACTAGCAAACGATCTAGGACTGATCGTGAGGCAGAGTGGATCGTTAGAGGTCCAGTGGAAGGTGGGCCCATGGATGACAGTGTGATCCCTAGCTTTCTAGGGCACGTAGCCTCGCGGTTGTGGAATGGAGATTGTCTAGCCTTACTGAAATGCCATCTCAAAGTGCAAGCGTTCGGTAATCTAAAAGATTGGCGAGGTGATATTTCTTTCAAGACACTTGATATGATCAAGAGTACTGGACTGTCACATCTGGCAGACTCCATGCACGCCCACTTGGACACTCCACTGCTTACTGCATTTGTGGAGCGATGGCAGCCAGATACTAACTCATTTCACCTGCCTTTTGGTGAAATGAGCATTATGCTGCACGTTGTCTGGGCCATTTTGGACATTCCTGTAGAGGGATCCATGGTCGTTGAGGAGCTGGATACAAAGGCCTGCCAGGATTATTGCATGGATATACTTTCGGTCAAAAAGACTGACCTCGTTGGGACATTCTGGCAGCGCGGTTGTGTGGCAGAAGGCTCCGTTGTGGAGAAATTCTGGGGTAAAGACCAGTTGGCGTTGGATGAGGCTGGTGCCTGGATTTGGTTGCTGCTGTCTACCACCTTTTTCGGTGACAAGAGTGGTAGTAGAGTGACTCCCAAGCTCCTAACTGAGGTGCTTAACGGCGTGGATGCCATTGGGGGTTACTCGTGGGGATCGGCTACGCTGGCATATTTGTACCGACAGTTAGGTATTGCTAGCAGAGGGGACTCCAGATAGCTTTCCGGCTGCTTAACTCTTATGCAGTCTTGGATTTATGAGTATTTCCCCGATTTTCGACCCCAGGGGGGACGCCTACCCCTAGGTCCTAACGACTCCGCACGATCTCAGATGTGGAGCCCACCGGCGGGTCAAAGGAAGGACGAGCGTCTCATAGCCATCCGTCGGAGACTTGACATGCTCACTGCCTCCGATGTACGTAAAGTTATTTTATTTAAATTTAGTTACTCATTATTTAAAATAAAATAAATATTTTTATAAATGTTTTTATGCAATTGTGAACAGGTGCAATGGTTGCCATACGACACCTCTACCCCGCATGAGATAGAGTCGAGGACTATTTATTGCGGGTTAATTCGGTACCGCAATATCGTCGAGCCGTACTATCCTGTGTGGTTTCTGCGGCAGTTGGGGTATGTCCAGACAATCCCTCCCCCTATGTTTGCGCCAATCAGTGTCTGCCGTCCTTGGGAGTCGAGGCTGTACAAGGTTGAGCATTCTGATGTCAGTGCAGTATCTATGTGGAACCAGTTCCCGGTATTGCATACCGTCAACCTCAGTATGTATAAGGCCAGCACAGATGATCGAGCAGAGGCGACTGCTAGAGTACATGCCGTGGTACCATCGGATTTCCCATCCTAAATGTTTGGGCGAGAATCTGCCGGACCAGAACGAGGTCCCCACGCGTGCCAACAACGACTATGTAAGTCTCATGTAAAATTGTAGTTGTTATTTGATTACCCAATAATTTTATTTTTTTATAAATATTTAACATAATTTTTTTCCTTCCATTTTTTTTGTAGTGGATGGACCGTGTTTGTAGCCTTTTCTCGCAATCCTTGCGGGATTTTACAGGTTATGATCCTCTGCTGGCGCAACGGTACTCAGATGAATTGGCTAAATTTAAGGCGGATTAAGCCAAGTCAAAATAATTATGTAATGAATGTTTTTATTATTATTATTATTATTGTAATACATTAGTGAGATCGGTTTGTATTTTTCCTTTTTTTTAGACTATATTATTTGAACTCAAATATTCCATAACAATGAGATTGGTTCTAAAAAATATATAGTTCGGCTACTCCACACGAGTCGTGTGGGGATTGTATATCAGGAGTTTAGTGCAAGTTTACTACATTATTGGATAGAAGGGTTCGTTAGCGACGCGTAGGAATAAACGGAACTCAATTCCGAGTTCGGACGAGCCTAAACGAGACCAAAACGTAGTGTGGCGCAGTGCAGCCAGGAATCTCGCGACTGGTCTCGCGACTCGCGAGATGAGGTCGCGAGTCGCGAGATTCTGGCACTTTTGGCTCTGTTGAGGTCTCGAGTCGCAACATCATTTCGCGACTCGCGACATCATCTCGCGTCTCGCGACTTCATATCGCGAGTCGCGGGTTGGACAGAGCTAAAAGTCTCAGAATCTCGCGACTCGCGACAACGACTCGCGACTCGCGAGTACAGTCGCGAGTCGTTGTCGCGAGTCGCGAGATTCTGTTTGTCTCGGCTCTGTCAAGCTCGCGAGTCGCGAGACGCAAGTCGCGACTCGTGAGAAGAAGTCGCGAGTCGCGAAATTATGTCGCGACTCGTGAGTGTAATAGCCTCTGCTTTTTTTTTCCTCGTTTGTACTCGTTTTAGCTCCGTTTTTCGCGCACTTCATATCAAAACGATATTTAGCCCCAATTTTTATCTCTTTTTTTATTGTTCAAAATTTATGACATTACACACAATTCAATAACAATAAAAATAATAAAGACAACCGAATAATATTCGTCTTTTATTCATCAAGCAATATTTTGTTCCTCATACCACAACTGCAACCTACGCTGGTACTGATCCTCCCAACCCCGTACCGAATTAGTTCGGTACCTGAACCAGAAAGTATGAATAGGCGGTAACGGACAATCAGGAGTCAAATCTACACGAATATAGTGTGCATATAGTCCAAGATTACAGATCCCAATCTCACGTCATGGTCGTATAGCCGTCGATGGTACAGAGAGCGGCAATATTGTACAACTTAATTTGTTGAACTGTTGACCATCATCACCAGAGGATAACAAAATGACAGTCGTATTAAATAGAGTTGCAACAGGGAAGAGGTCGAATGGAGTATCCATCCAGTGATGTTGGCCACAATGGCCCCCGTCCCACCTTATTCGAACGAGGTTGGGGTCGACATCTCTTAAATAGATATACTCGTACAACTCACGGTGGCTGTAAATCTCATTGGCAAGGTTCTCTCGTACGAGTTGCCACATCTCCTGGTCCCCGTAAATGTAACTCGCTATAACCCGAAAGCCACAGTTACCATCCGCTTTCACGTTCAAGTAGCTCACTACGTGCTCCAACATATGCCAGGGAATACTATTCACGAATTCAAACCCAAATATATCTGTCGACATACCAGCTAAAACATCATAATAGTAATTTTACGTCACAATTTATATAATATAATTTATATTAACACTTTAATTAACGTTCAGTTGTAAAAAAAAAAATAAAAAAATTTGTCACCTTGTGTTGCCTCTTATGACAGTTGAGAAGACTGGCTGCTTGTGGGTCCACGCGAAGAATTGTTTGTCGTTCCGCGCAAAGAAGTGTCTGTCGGTCCACGCGAAGAAGTGCTTGTACGGCCCACCGGACGACTTCTCGAATTATCCATGTACTCCCAGCGTGATGGTTTACGTTTAGTCGAATCGGTTTTCTTGGGACGACCTCGCGTATTTTCCTTAACCTCAGGCTCTGCATAAGTTTGTTGCTCCGGGTAAAGCTGAGCGTACATGAGGTGATTCATGTAGCGAATCGTCGCTGGATCGCCCTCTTCAATCTCTTGGACAAACGTCCGAAATACATCAACATCTGTCCATGTACTTTGGTTATCCTGCCTCTGGTTATCCTGGCTCTGGCGATCTGTCCCTACAAGTGTGTACGAAAAAAAAAGTTCAATGAATTTAACAACATAATGTACTTTAATTTGTAATTAACAATGAATTAGAAAGTAGAAAATTGTAAATGAAACATTAACCTGGCTGTAACATCTCTAGTGTCTTCCAGAACTCGTGGATATCACTCAATTCAACTGAAAAGTCAGAATCAAATGCCGTACGAAGCGTACAAGCACAAGGAATTCCATGAGTGGTAAGCAATACACAACCGCAGCGCTCGTAAACTTCATAGCTCAAGTCTTGCATCCTCGTCAGCTCAGAGTTCAATATGTCCAGACAGTAATGCGAGACCCTCAGTGTCAAACACGCGAAGGGGAATCCCGTAAACTCCGTATACCTCCTAAGTCTCGAAGACTCAAGCGATGTCCTGGTAATATATTACAAAACATTATCTTTATTTTTATAAATAAAACGAAATATCAAGATTTCTAATATATATGAAAAGATCTAATACAGTTAAAAATAAGGAATGTACCTCATTCCAGTCATCTGGGATTGGATCTCCACATCAATCTTCTGCCACACTGTATCGAGCGCGCCGGTCGACGTGCGAAGCCACCGCTTCAACACAGAGTGTGCACTCTCTACCCTACATGAAGTTGTGTTGCCAAGATGTGTTACCCGGTTAGTCCAAGCTTTCACGAACTTCTCCTTGTGGACTAACCAAGTCCCCTCGACATAATCTAACCCTTCTACATTATTCCGGTACTTGACACGCAATTGAGCTACGGCCGTGTCGTACTCATCAACCGTACCAGCATCGGCAATCGCCCTCCACCTACCGTGCAAGAAATTCTGAGCTAAAAGCAACATGTAGAGTATGTCTTCCACATCCTTGTTGATGTGCCACGTGCAGAGTAAGTGGGCAGACTGGGGAAAGTTCCTCCTAATAGGAGTCATTAAGCCCAACTCTCTGTCAGTGATAACCACATTTGGATGTACCTGAGCAGTGGCAGATACAGAAATATTAATGAGACAGAGCAAAAATTGCTGAAATATTTTTACTATATTGCACAAAATACTTTTATTACTAATAAAATTAAATATTTTATTCTTACCTCAGAGTCTATCAGAAGTCTCAGCTTATGAAGAACCCAGTCATAACTGGCCTCTTTCTCGTCCTTCATGAGTGCGTACGCAATCAAGAAGTTATTGTTGCACGGAGTCATGCCAATCATCTCGACCAACGACATCTTGTACCTGTGCAAATGAGACCAAAAAATATAATCTCATAAAATTTAATCGATCATATTAATTTATATTCATACTAATAACATATTTATAAATTAACACACATGTTGGTTTTGTAGGTGGAATCTATGCCGACATACAAATAATATGTCCGGAATAGTCTGACTGAATCAGGATGGGCCATGAATATTTGTGTCAAGGAATTTGTGTTCGAATGGACATTTGTATAAACTATATAGCTGCTGCTCCTAGCCAAATGTAGAAGCTGGGTAGTAACGTCTCTACCCTCAAAACTCTCCTTCCGCAACATGTCTCTATAGTTATAAATATGTCGCACAGTCACGTGATCTCCTGGATTTTTTTCCTGGACAGCGGCCAAAATATTTGCTGGTGTCGCCTACGCAGCAGTCATATCACGAATAATCTTCTTTGATGACTGGCTGATGCCGCTCGACTGTCGATGGCCCTCGGGATACACAACAAGTGAATGATTGTGGAATCCCTTCTCTTCGTTTAGACACTTGTGGATCATCCAGAATTGCGTTCCGGGCACCCGCTTTACTCTTATCTCAAAAGGGCACTGGCACTTGTTGGTTTTCGATTTTCTAGAAGCAACATCTACCTTCTTCTTGCCTCTATAACGTTCGCCTCGTTTGCACTTCAAGATTTTCAACCTTCCTCCTTTTGTGTGTTTCGAAATAGTCAAATTGAAACCATACAGAAGTGTCGTATTTTTTGCATCATCAATCGCAGCCTCATCACTAACAAAAAATGTAGTTGTATTGAAAACGGAACTTTAATCAATACCATCTCCTCCAAAATCTTCCAATGACACCTGCAATATATTACAATATTTCAAACATGTTAAATTATAATCTATATAACATAATAATTTATAACTCCTAACACGATAATATCTAACGTTCAATTTATAACTCCTAACGCGACTCGCGAGTTTAAAAGAGCCGAAACAGCCAAAATTCGCGACTCGCGAGCCGAAAGTCGCGAGTCGCGAGGGCAGTCGCGACTCGCGACCTCATCTCGCGAGTCACGAGTTCATTCGCGAGGAGGTCGCGCGTCACGAGATTCTGGCAGTTTTTCCTCTGTCCAACTCGCGACTCACGAGCCGAAAGTCGCGAGCCGCGAGATTTTGTCGCGACTCGCGAGCGAATGTCGCGAGTCACGAGTTTGACAGAGCCAAAATATACAAAATTCGCGCTGCGCAACTTCATCTCGCGAGTCGCGAGGATTCGCGACTCGCGAATTCATCTCGCGAGTCGCGAACACAGTCGCGAGTCGCTAATACACTCGTGACTCACGATATAATCTCGCGATTTGCCTGATTTGGGTGTTTTCCTATGCTAAACTCGCGAGTCGTGAGTTTGACAAAGCCAAAACTGTCAGATTCGGTTTCTAACTCCTAAAGCGATAATATCTTACGTTCAATTTATAACATAATTATGTCGAACTCTTAAAGTCCAATTTATAACATAATTATTTCAATTGTACAACATAATAATTTCTATTTCCTAACGCGATAATATCTAACATTCAATTTATAGATACACAAATCTAATTAATTTCTAACTCCTAACATAATAATATCTAACTTCCAATTTATAATATAATTATTTCGATTCGGTAATATAATAATTTCTAATTCCTAAAGCGATGATATCTAACGTCCAATTTATAACATAGTTATTTCGACTCGATAACATAATAATTTCTAATCCCTAAAGCAATAATATCTAACGTCCAATTTATAACATAATTATTTCGACTCGATAACATAATAATTTTTTAATCCCTAAAGCAATAATATCTAACGTCCAATTTATAACATAATTATTTCGACTCGATAACATAATAATTTCTAATCACTAAAGCAATAATATCTAACATCCAATTTGTAACATAATTATGTCGAATTTATACCACAATAATAATTTCTATAACAAAATAAATTCTAATATTATTTATTAAAAAAACAATGTGTCCGGCCGGTCGGACCGGACGGACCGACTACGTTCGGCCGTCGCCGCCGGACAGCATATGGGCCGTACGACCGATCTGTCCGGACACAGACCGGTGCATACGGCCATAAACACCGTACGTTTGTCCGGCTGACCCGGCCGGACGCCATTAAAGCCGTCCGGTTCGGTCGGTTGGACAGGCCCGGTTCCGTCCGGTTTTGTCGGCCGGACGTGAAAAAAAAAATTACCTCAGAAGAAGAGCTCATTATGATGTAGGGAAAAAATGAAAAGGGCAAAATCGTCCAGAGGGGGGCGGTAACTAGTAATAGGGGGGGCGGTAATTAGTAACACCCTTAAGAAATTACAGCAAAAAAGTATATTACATTACAACAATTGATATCACTCAACATATCAATGAAAACTTGATCGCTGAAATCAAAGAGTGGTGCACGGATGATATCTGAAGCAACACGAAGATTGTTTGTTTTTTTTTTTTGTTTTTTAATTTAACATGAAGTTGGATGATATTATGGAAATCTACTTGTTGACAATCGACCTGGTTAGACCAGTCAAGAGAAGCCATGTGGAAGATAAGACGTTGATCCAACTGTTTGTAACATATTAGAATGGGAATCCTATTTGGAAACCCTCGGCGTGGACCTCATCAACTGCCCTACAAGAAGAAGAACCGACCTTATCAACAGGCCGAAGACCGACGCCCATGTGATATCGAGGTTAGGCCTGCGCATTAAAAGCAGACGGGACGCATGTCAATCAGCCCCCATACCTTTATCATTACTTATGGGGACCACTTGCAGACTAGAAGCCCCTAGACCGTTAAATCGCATTTTATGTCGTCGAACCAGACTCGGAGGACGAGCCTGGGATTACTATAAATAATGACATTTATTCCTGTACGAGGATATTTTTCGGACACATTAAATTCACATATGAAACAATGCGGTGTTAGGCTCAGATGCGCAAATGCGGAAGGTGTAAATTAAAACACTAAGGTAAAATGGTGAACAATAATTTCGATCCCAGCAACTCAAGAATAAAAAAAAAAAAATCTCTTGCAATAAAACAGGAATAATTCTTTTATGATGTGGAAGATCAGATTAAACTACGACCACAAAGCATACTAAGAATATACAAAATAAATAAAATATGCAAGAAAGAAGGCATCAAGATTTAACGTGGAAAAACCTCCAATGTAGAGGAAAAAATCACGGGACAACCTCCGAACAATTTCACTATATTTTCAAGATAATTACAATATCTTTTCACACTCCCCTACACTAGAAATGTAAAATACAGTGACCCAGTGAGACCTCACTCCTAAACAAGGAGTAATAGAGTTGATACCCAAGTCAATATATTTTTCCCACACTCACAGGATTTACTAAAACACTCTATTTTTATCTCACTGAAAAATAACACTCATAAAATGTTATTTCTTCACTCTTTTTTCTTCTTATGCTCTTTTGCTTTTGGTGTATTTCTCTTCTGCCGAATGCTGCTATTTACACTGAAGAAAGATGCTTAAAATTGGTTAAAGTTGGCAGCCTATTGCATAAACGTTTTGTAGTGGTTGGAATCTTACAACCATTTTTGGTTGGCTGGACCCATCAATTCTCCCCCTCCAGTCAAAGGAAAATATACTGCAGTTCTTTACTTGCATTCCATGCTGATCAACTCGGCACAAAGTTGAAGTTTTTCCCCTGTTACAACTTTCATCATCATGTCAGTAGGATTATCGTCAGTGTGAACCTTTTCCAACTTGAACTGTTGTTCTTCCACTGCTTGACATAGCCAATGATATGTATCATCAATGTGCTTCGTTCGAGATACTTAAATCCAATACGCTCTGACTATCGCAATGGATATCGTACCTTTCCTGCTTCATTCCCAATTGTTGAAGATACCTCTTCAACCAAAGCATTTCTTTTCCTGCTTCTGTCATTGCAATATTGTTGTAAATATTTTCCAGAGTAGAATCGAAAGATTCAACACCGGGTTGTGTCTCTCGAGGAAGGTCAGCCGGAATATTAAGCACGTTTATTCACACACAAATGAAAGAAATAAAAATCCTAAACATTCTGATTCAAATAATTGGATTGGTTTTAGATTATCAACTACTGCAAATAACTAAATTAAGCAATAAAAATAGCAAGCAATAACGTAGAACAAATAGGATTTGGGAAGCTGGGGAGTCAGGGATATCTGTTTTGGTTCGAATTGCGATTAATGAGCGAGTGATTGTTCAGTTAAGTGATTTGAATAACCTGCACGTTCAAGTATTCATTCTTAATAACTTTTCGTAACAAAAGAACAAACTAGAACGGCAAATTAACAAGTCATTTAACTCCTAGGCAATACAGTTACGAACAAGCCTAGCTTATGCGAGCCTATTTCGACCGACTCCTCCCCTTTCGGCTCTAAGAGTCGATTAACTTAGACTAGAAGGTGGTTAATCAACTAGCCCGATTGGAATTAAAATCATCAAGCACGAATTTATCAAATTCAATTGAAACAATTGAAAGTTGAAGTGTCACCCTTCAACAATTCTCAAAACTCAAGCAAAATAATCAAAATAACTTAGGAAAAGATTCACTCGCATAAATTGAACAGTCACGAACATGATAATCACAAACGAATTCAAAACATCAATCGCTTATTCCCTAGCATATGAATTTAGCCGATCATAATTGAATTATCAACACAAGCAATCAATTCAATCATAGAATTCATAATCAACAATTAAGTGAAAAGAAATCCTTACAATCAATGAAATTCCAAGGTTGAATATGATAAACACGCTTAAACCCAAAGCAAGGAAGAAATCCGAGTGCAAATCCGTGTTCTACGTCCAAAATTATAAGAGAAAAGTGAAAATGAATGAAAGAGATGAGGGATAGGGTTCGTGAGTTTTCTGGCGTAAAAGAATGATTTTTCGAAGAAGTCCCGAACATATATATATAGTCTCATGGCATCGCGGCGTGTGGAGAAGTCACGCTCGCGGTAGATGGCAGCTCCACGGCGCGGGGCAGGCGCACGGCGCGACAGGGGGATGCAGCACGGCGCGGGGGATGTCACGGGCGCATCAATAGGCGTCAGGGCAGCAGGTCTGACGATGTGGCACAGCAGCGTGGTGCGGCATGGGGCGTTGGCGCGACGTGGGGCTCTCGCGAGCGTGGCAGTGGGCGTATGGGTAGCAGGTCTCGCAGCGTGGCACAGCAGCGCGGGTGCGGCAGGTAGTGGCAACGCGGCGCAGGGGTCTCGCGCGCAGGCGCTGGGCAAAGGGAGCAGCAGTTACCGGGCGCGCTACACGCTTGCGGCGCGACAGGGCGCGGCATCGCGGCGCGGCAGCATGCACGGCGTGGCGTGCGGATTCAGGCGCTCTGTCCATGTTGTGGCAGCTGCGCGGCGCGACGTGCGTGTGGGTATGCTCGTGGGGCCTGGTGTTTGGACCGCATGCACAACTTCACATTTCGGGGCCGTTCGGGCTCGTTTGATAACGGAATTCGAATCCGCTTTTTCTAGTGTACTCCCATCGAAATGCTCTCTTTAATCATGTCCATCCGGTCCATTTGTCATAAAAAAAATCCTCCCGAACCTTCTAACCTGCACACCAGTGACGACAAACAACCGGAAAACGACTGAAAAAATACCAGAAAAACAAGAATAGAGAGAAACACGCAACAAAACACAAAACAAACTAAAAACAAACGAAAAGACTCAAAATGGGGGAAAAAGAAAGGGAAAATAACAACGAAAAACGCAACAAAAATGGGACAAACAACTCCCCACACTAAAACCTTTGTTCGTCCTGAACAAAAAGAAAAGAAAAGACTCGAAACAAGCAAACGAGCATGAATAATAGCTTCAGATAGGATAAGTCTCAAATTAATCAACTTAGACGAGAAAACTTCCAATGACCAATCATGCACACCTCAACTACACTTGAATGCAACATTTTGAAAAGACAACTCTCGAGCACGTAAATATAATATATAACTGCCTCACTCGATTTCTTTCATGAATATAAATCTGGGACGCTCAAATTAGTCGATCATGCATCAACATAAGCTTGCTTATTGTCTATCATACTCTAAAACAATCAAAATAATGAATTTGCAAATCTAAGGGACTTCCGGGTTACAGTGTCGGCATCACATGGAGGACAAATATAGGGATAAAGTGGCTCACATAAACAATCAAACCCTCGAGCACATAAAAACTCGAACACGTTACCACTTATCCAACATCAACATGATAAACCATTCCCATCAAGACTCAAAACAACTCTCCCATATGCTCGAACTGAATTGCACTTCAAGTACTCGACTCTTTTTATTATTATATATTTTTTTATTTTTAGGGAAACTATTTTTTCCTAACAAGACTGAACGTAAGGACGACATTCTCTAAGTTTAAACATTGGAGGTCATCCAAGTTTCCTAGAGTGGTTTTCCAATACTCATTACTCGTGAAAATCCCACAAGTAAGCGGAGTAGAATCCTTTTCGTTTGTCTTGCGAACTCCCATTTTTTTTATTTATTATTATTATTATTATTATTATTAATTTTTTTTTATTTTTTTGTTAAGCAACCGAAATGCAACTCAAACATATTATACACCTTCTCCAACGCATATTAGTAAAACTCCGTCATCTCATCAAGTATACAGTCACGTCTCAACATATTCAATCAAATCGGATGACAAGAAATACGGTTTCAGGCTCAACGGGCTACTAATGAACATATAACTTTGAGGGCCAATGAAAGAGGCAAAAACGAGCTAAATCAAAGAAATGCCTCTATCACATTTGCAAATCACTACTTTAATCAATTCATTTCAGAAAGGACTCAAAGCAAGTTCTGATCAACAAGAATTCGACCAATATCTCTCAAGAAACAAAATAAGGCTCAAACCCTCACATAAGGTAAATAATGTCCAACAAAAACATCAAGCTCATCAAAATATACTGGCCATGACCATCATCACAACTCCTCAACAACATCAACAATTATCAACAAATCTTAAAATTCACCATGATCCATACTCGAAAAACAAACAAAGTGACTCAAAGACAGGACATTCAAACGAAAACAGAAAATGAAGAAAACATCCTAAAAGACCTAGACCTGGTCAACCATATAAGCACATAATCATGTAAGACTCCCCACACTTAAAACCGGACAATGTCCCCATTGTCGATCTTTAGTGAAAGGAAAGTTAACCGATATAATCAACCAACATAAAAACCAAGAAAGAAAAACTAAAACAAAAACGAAAATAAAGAGAAGGGAAAAGATACAAACGTACAGGGAATAGTGATTAGACGAGTCACTGCGAATCAGGTAGTGCTGGTGGAGGGTGGAGGTGGTCAGTCCCCGAACAGCGGCGGGCCTCTGTCAAATCAACTCTCTCACCCCATTCATGTCGGGGTAGCTCCTTCAAACTCGGCTGTGGAGAGGTAAAGTGGCAGTTGGTGTGGCATTCTTTCTCAACACTAGCACGATCCTGCAATGACCGCTTAGTGTGCTCTAACATGCACGCTTCCTGGGTAAGCTGCCCAATTGCCCTAAGGTACGCACACTCTTCAACCAAATTCGCCTGCGGCTCAGGCTGGCCCTCTCGAATAGAAATGGCGACGGACTCGCCCAACACCATCATGCTCGTCGTCCCCTTCCTCACATCAATGACTGTGCTGGTGGTCGCCACGAAAGGTCGTTCGAGGAGGATGATGTGCTCCTTACCACGTTCTTGTACCCTTCCCACATCCAACACGACAAAGTCCAAGGGGACTATGAGCTTCCCCACTCGTACGAGCACATCCTCCACAATTCCTTCGGGGTGACGGAATGAACGGTCTGCAAGCTGTAGGTGCATCTTGGTGGGGTCAACTCCCGAGCCCGAGCATATGATAAACCGCGAGTGGCATGAGGTTAATGCCAGCTCCCAGATCAAGCATGCCTGAAGTCTCTTCCCCATTCCCGAAGGCTAAAGTGATCACAAAGCCTCCGGGGTCTTTTTCCTTCTTCGGCAAGCTATGCTGAAAAACACTTGCCGCTTCAAACACTAGCTCCTCATCATTACTCTCGAGCCTCTGTTTACTGGCCTCCAATTCCTTGAAAAATCTTGCATACTCCGGTATCTTCTTTATCACATCGGGAGGAGATAAGTCGACCTTGGCCTTAGCTAACATCGCATGATGGTCCCGAATCATCTTGTAACAACCCACTTTGATTTTACAGAAATTCCGGACTTTCCAAAAATCAGTATAAAATTTTCAAAATCATTTTCAAAAATTTAATGGGTGTTAAACAACATTTTTTATAACCCAAGTCTTATCTGGGCCTACGGGGATTCATTACCCGGTTTTCACAAATGGTTTTAATTAACCAAAACACATCACGAGACATAATTCTCAACATGAATGCATAACCAAATCATAATACCCAACATCAGGGATCCACAAGTTTTCCAAAAACAAGCAAGTCATATGTTTTGGAAAATGGTTTAAACAAGTCTCAACATAAAGGTCCATAAAGCCTTATTTATTGAAACGGAAGCAATAAATGCAAAATAAAATGACCGACCCACTCGCCTCTTCTCGTCACCCAGCTCCTGTTTAACCTGCATCGGTGAAGAGCAGGTGGGGATGAGCACAAGATGAAAAGCGTGCTCACCACTATGCACATATATCATAATATAAATAATGAAGAGAAGGTATGGTTAGAGTATGAACATAAAACAATTACTCTGTCACGTCTCCTAATCACATCACAACATAATACCCACGTGTACACATCTTTCATTAGCCAAGGAAAGGGGCTTCATTACCCTAACTCATGGGGGTACGTGCCATACGACAAGGCACGGCCTTTCATTAGGTCTTACGGAGACTTACCTCGCAGGTAACCGTTTTACATCGACGGGGACAACCGTACCGACGGCCGAATCGGCTCACGCCGATAGGCTACATGATTTACGTGCATACTAAAATCATACCAATTCAACATTATAATAAACACATATGGCATAGCAAATTTTAGATTAAAACCCACCTAGTATAGCAACGGAAAATGGCACACAAACGGGAGTACGCAGCGAGCACGGCTCGTCAAACACCTACAACAATTTATACTAAGATCAACACCTACTTGACCTTAGAGATTAATCACAAGCATAGGTCGAACTTGATTCAACCAAGTAGTTCGTGAAGTTCCGTGGACATTGGAACACTTGGATCCTACACTTAGACTTGACAAAAAATGCACATAAACACCACACATGGACTTAGCACGCAAATCAAGGTCAAACGGTTCAAAGACACACTCAAGAATTTGGGAAAAACATAAGGAAGGCTCGGGACAGGCCCCGGGCTTCTTGCTGGCCCGGCGGGGCATGGCTGGGCGCAGCCGGGGCGCGCACGGGCGCTGCCCTGGGGCGCTGGCAGCAATGTACGGGCCGGCAGACCGGCAGTGAAACAAATGGACCCGACCGTTTTTAAAATGCACTCGACCGATTGATTAAAATTTTTACACATTAAAATAGACCCAGAAAGGCATATTTTCACAAAGTTTCAGACCCAACACTTAAATTTAACCTAGGCAACCAATTTTTACAAAAAGGCGATGCAAATCTGAATTTTCAAGTTTTCCGAGCAATCCTTGGAATTTTTCAACCAAATTTGGACACAACACACATACCATCAGATTAATAACACTCAACAAAAATCACAGCAAAATACCAAGAATCCGATTTTTAATGATTTTTTTGAAGTTTCAGCCCAGAATTTCAAATTGACATTTGACATAGCTACAGACATTATTTCGACCTAAAATTTTTACACCACCTATAATACTATCAGAGGGTCATAAAGTTCGATTTTTACAGTAATTGGACGAATACACAATTTATAATGATTTTTTAAGCGTTCAGCAGCAATACCCGATTCAAAAATGCATAAATGACAATTTACTCAACAATTTCGTCTAAGGCCTTCACCATGAGGCCAAAGACTTCAAATATTCCAATAATCCACAGCCCTATTCACGATTTAAGCATAATTCACATACGAACACAAGTAACGAACGTAACTTGAAATTAATCGATCATTATTCTAACCCTAACATGCAATTCTCCTCAAGGCTTGATACTTAACATATACACACATAAAAATAAGGGGGGTTTACATCTTTTTACCGTTCTCGGGGAGATTTGCACGGAACAAGGATCGAACGGGGCCGAGGAGGGCTGCGATGCGATCGCTTCGCACGGCAGCTGAGCGTGGCGTGCGTGCGGCTTCGCGGGGATGGCTTGTGCGCCAGTACTGGGTGTTGGACAGCCACGGAACGTGCGAACGGTGATGGTCTGGTACACACGAACAGGGACACGAGGAGGAGGAGGAGCAGGTCGATGGAGGCGATGCACGGCGATCGGATACGAGTGAAAGAGGGAGAGTGCGAGAGAGATTGAGAGAGGGAAAAGAGAGTTAAAATTAAGATTTTGGCTAAGGAGAAAAGAGAGGACAAACCGTGTCGATTTTATGGGAGGATTGAGGGAAAATATCCTTATTGATCCACACAATCAATCGGATTATTCTTACCATAATGAGAGGCAAATTAATGACTCATTAAGTGTGATGGCCTGGTCAAAAGGAGTTAAAAATGGCTGACCAATCCTTGCCCAAAATAGGATCTCCACATTCAAAATTTGAATTTAAAATGGTAACAAAATATGCCACAACACAAGGAAAGGAAGGGGGCGGCCGGGCTGGGCGTGGGCGCGGCCTTAGGGCCTTGAGCGCGGGCGCGGGTTGGCTTAATTGGCTCGACCAGTTAACACTTAAGAAAAATACCACGGGCTCGGTTCAACGCAAATTAAATTAAAATAAATTTAAAATAATAATTAATAATTAATAAAATATCCACATTTAGTATTTATTATAAGTACACATAAGGCACATAAACTTCACTTAGGCAATTAGACAATTAACTATAAAGTAACAAATAATGATATTAATGGCAATAATAACAATAACAATAATAATAATAATAATAATAATAATAATAATAATAATAATAATAATAATAATAATAATAATAATAATAATAATAATAATAATAATGATCCATTTATTCATAAATGAACGGGGCGTTACAGTCTACCCACCTTACAAAGAATTCCGTCTTCGGAATTCGAAAACAAACAACTAGAAGGTAAGAGAGTGCAAAAGGGAACATCAAAACATGAGGGTTGGGTACTCCTTCCGAACCTCGGTCTCCCCCTGTCAAGTCGACTCGCCCTCGACTTGACTACAACCACTGGACTTTGACGAGTACCCCTCCTGGTCTTTCCTGATGGACCCTCGGTCCCAACAGGTCACCGGTACCTCCATACATGTAGGGTTCTGCCTATCACGCAGCTCAACACAATTCACCCATACCTAGAGATCACGCACACATTCCCTCCATCACGAGGCTAGAACGTGTCATGCATCCTCGCAAGTCCCGGTGGTGGAGTCAACCTCAGGCTAAACTATTGACTTGATCGAGAAATCATGATAGGACCGAAAAACATCATTTATTCTCAAATCTGGTACATTCAGAACACACGGTTTTGTTTGATACCAATGACAGAGTATCTCTCCTCGCCGACACGAAAAATATCTCGCATGCGGTTTAGGAAGTATAGGCTAGATACTCAATACCGAGACTCAAGGCTCCGCCACACATTAATACGGAACTACTATCTCGCCATGTCGAAAAAATCTCGCATGTGGCAAAGGAAACTAATCGACCAACCCCACACATCGAGGGTTGTTGATTAGGGAATTCACACAACGACTCGAAAGATCAACATACACTTTGACCAAAAAAAAAAATATCTGGTTCAAAGACCTCTAAAAGGACAAGGTTGGACTGGGTTTAATGCACTGTCACCCGAGAGGTGACACACACACTGGCGCTGCATATGCGGGGCGCTGGGACGCGTGCATGTACCCACTCAGATACCAGCTACAAGGTCAAGGTTTGGCCGTATACACTGACCTGGGGAGTTTGGCGTTCGGTGATGGCGGCGGCAGCTCTCGTGCGAGTCAACGATCGGCCACTGCAGTTGGCCTCACGTCTTTCAACACAGGCGTGCGGGCTCGGCCACCATTTCGCGTGGCTACACCCAGTCAGGTTCGGCACTCGGTTCGAGGCACATACCAGAAATTCAATTTCTGAGTTTCACAATTCCTAGGTACTCAAATGGGAAGAAGGGTTTCTCCCCAAGACTCAAAATCACAAAGGTTTGGGTTGACAACAATAATTTTCCCAAAAGGGAACGAGCATTGGCGTCACCGCCAGGAACAATCCTAACTCGGCGGTCAACGCTGAACAACAGAATGGTTAGCTCGTTTGACTCTACTGACTAACAGTGTCGGTCATCATGACAGCTTTTACTCAGGTAGCTAATCGTGCCGGCAGTCCTAAACGAGTCTAATCCACATACACAACCTATAACTTTCACACTTTGAGGTCTAGCGTAAAGCTTCTCTCGCAAGTGTTTCCAGCTAACATTATAATACTAATCAGATTAAGTCACATAGGACACATATACATGAAAATTGACAAAAAGCTAATTTTGAAATTCACAAATCAATTTGGAAATCTAAACATGAACTTGCACCAATTTCCAGCATGCGTGATGAATTTAAAATGCATGTAGCTTCCAGTCTAGATATCGTATCATGATGAAATCACTTGAAAAAAAAAATATCCCTAACTCAGGCCTCTATCACTTTCATGAAGAACACTCAGGCAGATAAAATTATTTAAATGCACATAATACAGCAAACATACAAAACATAGGTGCAGTGGATAAATGAAGACATACAGCTTGACAGGTTCTCAGTGTATGCACAATAACCGAAGCTACAAACATTATATTACTGAAATTCAAAATCTCCAAGATAGCTAACTCAATTATCTACAACTTCATGTTGATCAGTTAAGCCAAAAATAACTTTAAAACCGAGTTTAAGCATAAAACACTTAGGTCAAGAAATATGCCAATGAAACTATTTATAAATTACAGCAGGTCACTAAATCAGGAATATCTCATGCCACAAAACTCCGAATCATGCAAACTCAAAACCTACAGAAACTACACTTGAACTGCTACAAGTTCCAAGAAGGGCATATTACAAATAATTACGTTAAGGGCCTCATTTCAGAGCATACATTTCAATCGTAAACACAACCACTGTTTTAAAAATTCTGGGCATAACTCCAACTTTGAAAAATCATATAAAATCAACTAAAACACCAAATTGCAAGATTTCAACTTCCAGACTTATAACATGTACTACAAGTTTCATGTTGATTATATTTCACATAGTCACATTAACATTGTCAAAAACAGCCCAACATCATGATTCACAATTCTGCCCGAAATTTCAAAAACTGCTCGCAGTTACAACTTCAAAAATTCATAATAAATTAAATTCAACTTCTAATCATGAAATTTCAAAACTCACAGAAACCTAACTCAAAGCACTACAAAATTTATGAAGAACTCTTAACCAGAAAATAGCTTTTACGTCACGATAATCTGAGCACAAACAAAGGCTATAACGAGCAGTTCTCATACGATTTTCAGCACAAAACATAATTTCATGTACGTAGCATCAGGGGTCACATGTAATCACAATATACACCCTCATGTACGCACATATACAATATAAGAGAGTCAGCCCTAACATGATTTTTAACACAAATTCACATAAACTCATACGATCACCACATAACACGTTTTAAAGAATCTCAGTCGTGCAATAATCGTCAAGTTCAATCATATAAGCATGCTTTTCATAACATCAACTTTAACATCTCGATTCTTATAGAGCCTCAACATCAGGCTTAAATTCATACCTTTTACAAGTGCGTGCCTCGCAGCCAACTCACAAGATATTCACGCGAAGTCGGAGCAATCTACTCGTCCTATGGACGACGTCGTCGTCTTTCATCCATGCATCAATCTTCAGGACTTACGCTCGATCTAACGTACAAGAATTATCAACTATCGTCCCTCTCGAGGCTTAGCCACTCTTAAGAGTTACGACGGTGATACGCATTAGATTCTCCCAACTATGGGGTTCGTTTAGTAACCAATTCGCGGCATCTAAACGACACTCCCGGTCCTCGACGACTGAGGTTCTAATTTCCCGAGTGATCTCATACACTAGAGATTCACTCGGTACTTAACCTTTATCTTTCGAGATGGGTCACGAATGGTCCTACTCCAAGGACACTGAACGAATCTTATAGCGAGAAAATGCTATAACAACACTTATCTCAATAATAATATACCGAAACTCAAGCCTAGGAATCTCCAGAATCCGAACTTAACTCTATATCACTAGAGTTCAATGCCAAACACTAGAGTTCACATAACCTGAGGTGGATAGATTTCTTAAGCCCCAAAACAACATATATATCACTTCATGAGTAGTCTCATTGCTACTCATGCAAAACCTCATAAGTAGTTTCATTGCTACTCATGTAAAACATCACAAGTAGTTTCATTGCTACTCGTGCAAAATATCACAAGTAGTTTCATTGCTACTCGTGCAAAACATCACAAGTAGTTTCATTGCTACTCATGCAAAATCACAATCCACATTGTAAGTATTTTCATTGATACTTATATAAAACATACCTTAAGCAGCGCGGAGTGACGGAGACGAGTGTTCATATTACAAGGTCTAAACACATACTCACATATAAACCGGTCTACAGAAACGCAGACTGGCTTTGATACCAAACTGTAACACCCCACTTTGATTTTACAGAAATTCCGGACTTTCCAAAAATCAGTATAAAATTTTCAAAATCATTTTCAACAATTTAATGGGTGTTAAACAACATTTTTTATAACCCAAGTCTTATCTGGGCCTACGGGGATTCATTACCCGGTTTTCACAAATGGTTTTCATTAACCAAAACACATCACGAGACATAATTCTCAACATGAATGCATAACCAAATCATAATACCCAACATCAGGGTTCCACAAGTTTTCCAAAAACAAGCAAGTCATAAGTTTTGGAAAATGGTTTAAACAAGTCTCAACATAAAGGTCCATAAAGCCTTATTTATTCAAACGGAAGCAATAAATGCAAAATAAAATGATCGACCCACTTGCCTCTTCTCGTCACCCAGCTTCTGCTTAACCTGCATCGGTGAAGAGCAGGTGGGGATGAGCACAAGATGAAAAACATGCTCACCACTATGCACATATATCATAATATAAATAATGAAGAGAAGGTATGGTTAGAGTATGAACATAAAACAATTACTCTGTCACGTCTCCTAATCACATCACAACATAATACCCACGTGTACACATCTTTCATTAGCCAAGGAAAGGGGATTCATTACCCTAACTCATGGGGGTACGTGCCATACGACAAGGCACGGCCTTTCATTAGGTCTTACGGAGACTTACCTCAAAGGTAACCGTATTACATCGACGGGGACAACCGTACCAACGGCCGAATCGGCTCACGTCGATAGGCTACATGGTTTACGTACATACTAAAATCATACCAATTCAACATTATAATAAACACATATGGCATAGCAAATTTAGATTAAAACCCACATGGTATAGCAACGGAAAATGCCACACAAATGGGAGTAGGCAGCGAGCATGGCTCGTCAAACACCTACAACAATTATATACTAAGATCAACACCTACTTGACCTTAGAGAACAATCACAAGCATACATTGGTCGAACTTGATTCAACCAAGTAGTTCGTGAAGTTCCGTGGACATTGGAACACTTAGATCCTACACTTAGACTTGACCAAAAATGCACATAAACACCACACATGGACTTAGCACGCAAATCAATGTCAAACGGTTCAAAGACACACTCAAGAGTTTGGGAAAAACATAAGGAAGGCTCGGGACAGGCCTCGGGCTGCTTGCTAGCCCGACAGGGCATGGCTGGGCACAGCCGGGGCGCGCACGGGCGCTGCCCTGGGGCGCTGGCAGTAATGTACGGGCCGGCAGACCGGCAGTGAAACAAATGGACCTGACCGTTTTTAAAATGCACTCGACCGATTGATTTAAAATTTTTACACATTAAAATGGACCCAGAAAGGCATATTTTTACAAAGTTTCAGACCCAACACTTAAATTTAACCTCGGCAACCAATTTTTACAAAGAGGCGATGCAAATCTAAATTTTCATGTTGTCCAAGCAATCCTTGGAATTTTTCAACAAAATTTAGACACAACACACATATAATCAGATTAATAACACTCAACAAAAATCACAGCAAAATACCAAGAATCCAATTTTTAATGATTTTTTGAAGTTTCAGCCCAAAATTTCAAATCGACATTTGACATAGCTAAAGACATTATTTGGACCTAAAATTTTTACACCACCTATAACACTATCAGAGGGTCATACAGTTCAATTTTTACAGCAATCGGACGAATACACAATGTATAATTATTTTTCAAGCGTTCAGTAGCAATACCCGATTCAAAAATGCATAAATGACAATTTACTCAACAATTTCGTCTAAGGCCTTCACCATGAGGCCAAAGGCTTCAAATGTTCCAATAATCCATAGTCCTATTCACGATTTAAGCATAATTCACATACGAACACAAGTAACGAACGTAATTTGAAATTAATCGATCATTATTCAAACCCTAACATGCAATTCTCCTAAAGGCTTGATACTTAACATATACACACATAAAAATAAGGGGGGGGTTTACAGCCTTGTACCGTTCTCGAGGAGATTTGCACGGAACAAGGATCGAACGGGGCCGAGGAGGGCTGCGATGCGATCGCTTCGCACGGCAGCTGCGCGTGGCGTACGTGCGGCTTCGCGGGGATGGCTTGTGCGCGAGTACTGGGTGCTGAACAGCCACAGAACGTGCGAACAGTGATGGTCTGGTACGCCCGACGTCCTCTTCACGCGAACAGGGACACGAGGAGGAGGAGCAGGTCGATGGAGGCGACGCACGGCGATCGGATACGAGTGAAAGAGGGAGAGTGCGAGAGAGATTGAGAGAGGGAAAGAGAGTTGAAATTTTGGTTTTGGCTAAGGAGAAAAGAGTGGACAAACCGTGTGAATTTTATGGGAGGATTGAGGGAAAATCTCCTTAATTGATCCACACAATCAATAGGATTATTCTTACCATAATGAGAGGCAAATTAATGACTTATTAAGTGTGATGGCCTGGTCAAAAGGAATTAAAAATGGCTCACCGATCCTTGCCCAAAATAGGATCTCCACATTCAAAATTTGAATTTAAAATGAGAACAAAATATGCCACAACACAAGGAAAAGAAGGGGGCGGCCGGGCTGGGCGTGGGCGCGGCCTTCGGGCCTTTGGCGCGGGTTGGCTTAATTGGCTCGACCGGTTAACACTTAAGAAAAATACCACGGGCTCAGTTCAACGCAAATTAAATTAAAATAAATTTAAAATAATAATTAATAATTATTAAAATATCCACATTTAGTATTTATTATAAGTACATATAAGGCACATAAATTTCACTTAAGCAATTAGACAATTAAGTATAAAGCAACAAATAATGATATTAATGGCAACAATAATAATAATAATAATAATAATAATAATAATAATAATAATAATAATAATAATAATAATAATAATAATAATAATAATAATAATAATGATCCATTTATTCATAAATGAACGGGGCGTTACACATCTTGCGGTCCTTCACCTCCAACAGTCGGCTCGGGAAGGGGATTTTCGATCGGTAGGAGTTCGGAGATTTGTGTAGGGTCAGTTCAGGTAGTGGTGTCATTGGGGCTTCTTTCGTTCTCCCATGGTCTCTCGGGCTCTCCTTTTCTTCTTTATCCACTTCGGGCATTATCACAGTCACTGCATTCGCATGCTTCGGCTGACTCGGCAGCTTCTCTTTGTTCTATCAGCCTCGATGCTCCCAACCCGTGTGGCTAGCTGGCCTACTTGTGTCTCAAGACGCTTAATGGAGGCATCATGATTTGTAACGAAATTAAGAATTTTGTCCAGCTTGTCGTCGGTGCTCGGTGGGGTGGGTTTGGTTTCTAGTGCTGGCAGCCTTAACATTCTCTTGGGTTGCTGCTGCTGCTGGGGGGACAAAGTTGGTTTGAGGTGGCTGCTAATAGTGGTTATTGGCCCACGAGAAGTGAGGGTGGTTTCGCCACCCCGGGTTGTACGTGTTCGAGTAGGGGTCTTTTCTGGGCCGATTCTGATAACCCTGCACTGCATTTACGTTGGTATTCTGGCCTCCGTAGCTCGGCTCGATAGCCGATGGGCACACCTCAGAACTGTGTCCCTGAACTCCGCATGCGCCGCAAACATTCACGGCCATAGTCTGAATTGGGGAGGAGCTTCGAGCATTCAGTACCCTCATCTGCTCTGTGAGCTCGGCTAGCTGCTGGGCCATGGTATTGTTGCTTGATCCTATCTCATTCACCGTTGTCCACTTTCCTCTGATGCTCTTTTGAGACAAGTTCGCACTCATCGTCTCATATATCACCATCATCTCCTCTGCCGTTTTTGCTCCAATGTCTTCTCCGGCTGCAGTATCCATCATGTACTGTAAGTTCTGGTGGAGGGAGTCGTAGAAGCAATTTTCTAATAGCCCAGAAGAGATGTTGTGGTGGGGGCACTGCCTCCAAAGGTCCTTGTAGCGTTCCTAAGCCTCATGAAGAGGCTCGTGCAGCAGTTGTGTGAATGAGACTATCTGGGACCGGATATCATGGGTCTTTTGATGGGAATAGCACTTCCCGACAAATTTAGCATAGACTTCTGGCCAAGTTGTTAGAGAATCTGGGGCGAGGGTCATGAACCACGTCTTGGCTTGGTCCTTTAGAGTCTCTGGGAAGCACCGCATTTTCAGTTGATCCTCAGTCAGCCCATGCAGAGAAAACGTCTGGAGGACGTTGTAAAACTCCCGGATGAAGTGGAGTGGGTCCTCGTTGGTGAGCCCGTGGAACGATGTGAGCTGATTGTAGTGGACCACCTTCAGCTCATAGTTGCGGGTGACTTGTGGCAACCGGATATCGTACCTTTCCTGCTTGTAGTGGACCACCTTCGTATTCTTACTTAAACCCAATACGCTCTGACTATCGCAATGGATATCATACCTTTCATGCTTCATTCCCAATTGTTGAAGAAACCTCTTCAACCAAAGCATTTGTTTTCCTGCTTCTGCCATTGCAATATTGTTGTAAATATTTTTCGGAGTAGAATCGAAAGATTTAACACCGGGTCGTGTCTCTCGAGGAAGGTCAGCCGGAATATTAAGCACGTTTATTCACACACAAATGAAAGAAATAAAAATCCTAAACATTCTGATTCAAATAATTCGATTGGTTTTAAATTATCAACTACTGCAAATAATTAAATTAAGCAATAAAAATAGCAAGCAATAACATAGAACAAATAGGATTTGGGAAGCTAGGGAGTCGTGGATATCTGTTTGGTTCGAATTGTGATTAATGAGCGAGTAATTGTTCAGTTAAGTAATTTGAATAACCTGCACGTTCAAGTATTCATTCTCAATAAATTTTCATAACAAGAGAACAAACTAGAACGGTAGTAAACAAACTAGAACGGCAAATTAACAAGTCATTTAACTCCTAGGCAATACATTTACAAACAAGCCTAGCTTATGCGAGCCTATTTCAACCAACTCCTCCCCTTTTGGTTCTAAGTGTCGATTAACTTAGACTAGAAGGTGGTTAATCAACTAGCCCAATTGGAATTGAAATCATCAAGCACGAATTTATCAAATTCAATTGAAACAATTGAAAGATGAAGTGTCACCCTTCAACAATTCTCAAAACTCAAGCTAAATAATTGAAAAACTTAAGAAAAGATTCACTCGCATAAATTGAACAATCACGAACATGATAATTGCAAACGAATTCAAAACATCAATCCCTTATTCCCTAGCATATGAATTTAGCCGATCATAATTGAATTATCAACACAAGCAATCAATTCAATCATAGAATTCATAATGAACAATTAAGTGAAAAGAAATCCTTACAATCAATGAAATTCCATGGTTGAATTTGATAAACACGCATAAATCCAAAGCAAGGAAGAAATCCGAGTGCAAATCCGTGTTCTATGTCCAAAATTATGAGAGCAAAGTGAAAACGAATGAAAGAGATGAGGGATAGGGTTCGTGAGTTTACTGCGTAAAAGAATGATTCTCCGAGGAGTCCCGAACATATATATATATATAGTCTCATTGCATCGCGGCATGTGAAGGAGTCACGCTCGTGGCAGATGGCAGCTCCACGGCGCGTGGTGTTGGGATCAATGAAGATCTCGTTATGCACAAATCACGAATTCAATAGCAAAACGTAAATCTATGCGCTGCGGATCCAAAGGTTTGCGTAGAGAACTTACGGCTTAAAATTTATGGTGATTTGGCTGATCTTCTGGATGGCCGTACACATCACACCAATGAATTGTTGACTGCAAATCGCGTCCTACGATGGCACGAACAAGATCGGATCGAAAACCGGATAAAACGAGTGCAAACGGATGAAGACAAATTGCAGTCCTGGGACCTTTTCGGCGGTGCATGAGGGCGCGTGGGTGGTAGAACGGCTGCGATCTCAGAGGCGTTGGAAAGCTCTCGTCGAGACGGTCGTCTGGGTATGCTTTGATTGGACCTCCGGTTAGTTCTATACGACCAAATATATTTCGTCTCACTTTACCCAAAGGTCTTATACTGTATATCTCAAACACCTCTTAATCATGTACCAGTAGAACAACAAGAAGAAGATAAAGCTCAAATGGGAACTGAGAGAGAGAAGAGAGGTGTGGGGCGTGATTTCCAAGATGTGTAATTCTCTTCTCTTCCCATGAGCTTAATGATGTATATATAGAGCTACTGTAGGGATCCTTAGGAGATTAGGATTAGCGTTCCTTAATTAATTAAAATACTTGTGGACCAAGCCACTTATTTTAATTCATTAAATAGTATTAAATGGGCCACCAACATGATATTATTGCACTCCCTTTTCCTAGCCCAATTTACAATTGAGACTCCAATAATAATTACTCGATTTATCTCTCAATGTTTAAAATATAATGTCCATTAATTAATTCGATTACTGACAATCAGGAAGTAATTAATTTATTATTATTTCCTTGAATCTAGCGCTCGTTCATCACATTATTACTATGCCGAAATTTAATCCACCTGTAGGGTTTAGCATAATAATCCTTCATGAACTCACTCCGGGGACATAATCAAACTAACGCACATGGTGACCGTAAATATCCTAACAGCACATCATACATGTAGTAATATTACCCAAGACAGCGGATTTATTGGCCCAGTTCACTAAGCCTCACCTGTAATATCCCGTCAGTTATTAATATAAATTATGTTTTAGTTCCGATATAATAACGTTGTCGATTTTTATTTTCGGGATTAATTTATTTTCAGTCGAGATTACCGAAATATTTTTTCGACGTACCGTTTACGTTCGGAATAATTTTGGTAATTGAGTATTATGTTTAATTGAATAATTAAACATATTATAGTGATTAATTAGCAAATTAATCACACATGAATGATTAAAGCCGTGAGAATTAAGTCCATAAGCCATGATTAATTTTTCTAAATGCACTAAGATGCCGTACGGATTTTATTCCTTAAAATCATTTGGGATTTTCCCAAATTATCTTTTAGTAAACCGAAGCTTTCTTAATAGTGAGGAAATTCATAAGCTTAGTCATCCCACACATCTCTATTAGTTAGCAATTGTCCAAGCCTAAGAAGGCCACATCTCCTCTACGTCATCACCATCCCACGGCTCTTAATGTATATAGGCATGTTTGGACCAAAATTTTCCCACTTTTTCTATAAGCCATATTCAGCAACAGAAAGCTTAGTATAGGGAGAGAGAGAGAGGTCAGCAATTTCAAGCAATCAAGAAGGAAATTTCACCGCAACAACACACCGCACCGCACGGCAAACCGCGGCACACGGACAAGCACACGAGGGGCTAAGAAATCGTGTCTTTCTTGCGACTTCGATCAAGATTGTGAGAAGGTAAGACAAGATTACTTCTGATTAATCATGATAGTGATGAGTTAGTTCTGTTTTGTTGAAGTCTCGGGCCAGTTGGCCGTGTATGTCCGTGAGTGTCCGTGTGTGTGTGTCCGCGGTTAGAATTTTTATGTCGAGTCATCTTGATTATTTCAAAAATTCTTTGATCAGATAGGCCCTATTTAGTTGATTTATATGATTAAATGTTCAGTTATGTTGGTTGCTTGATAATTGTCGTGTTGATTGGAAGTCCGGCCGAGAGGGTGGTCGCGCACATCGCGCGTCCACGGGCCGAACATAGCATTGGATTATGTCAAGGAGTAACCATCAGGTGTTCATGTCTATTTATTCGTTAAAGAAGTATACTATGATCAGTCATGTGTGTTTGGCCGAGAGGTAAGTCAAGAGGGTCGAAAGACGGCCTATTGCCGTCGGCAGCGCACGGCGCGCTCGCCACGGCCCTATCCGATTGATGTGCGGAAGTTGATAATTTTAAGTGAATTCAGTAGTTGTGTTTAAGTCATGTCAGGGGATATCATTGGAAGTCAATTTGATTATGAGTTGTCGCCGGACGGCCGGCAAGGGCCGACCGTGGTTGCGCTGTCCGCACACAGCGGCAGCAGCGCACCGGCCATTAGTTACAGCGCAACGGGCAGCGTGTGCGCAAGCTATGCTGCGTGCGTGTTGCCTGTACGCGGTAGAGTTGCGGGCAAGGCCCAGTAACACGCCCGCCAACTGCTGTGCACGCCCGGGTGCG
>CACSLK010000984.1:21123889-21136210 GCA_902706635.1 Striga hermonthica
TTGTTATTATTTTCAATGTTTACATTAGTATGAGTTTCCACGGAGCACAGTGCCATAGTGCTCATTTCCCACTTTTATCATGTTTTTCAGGTCAGGATGTCGGGCAGGGAAGCGTGACGTGATGGAGGCTTCAGGACATTCATGTTTTTGACTGTATATGTATATGATGATTTACGCTTCCGCTAACGATATTTTGGTTGACTTTTGATGTACTTATATTTTGACGAACTTTTGGGAAACTTTATGCTTTCAGTAACCGGATGATTTTCTTAAAAATTAAAAATAGCGGTTTTCCAAATTAAGTCACGATTTAAAGGTAGCACCCCGAATCTGTTTTCGCAAAGTAAAAAGGCTTTATTTTTAAATAACTTTGCGAAATTTCCGCACTCTGATTTTACAATAAGGAGGGGTGTTACATCACCCATGTGAATCAAAGTAATAAATGTTGGGATCAATTAAGATCTCATTATACACAAATCACGAATTCAATAGCAAAACGTAAACCTATGCGCAACGGATCTAAAGGTTTGCGTAGAGAACTTATGGCTTAAAATATATGGGGATCTGGCTGATCTTCTGGATGGTCGTACACAGCACACCAATAAATTTTGAACTGCAAATCGCATCCTAGGATTGCACGAACAAGATCGGATCGAAAACCGGATAAAACGGTGCAAAACGGATGAAGACAAGTTGCAGTCCTGGGACCTTGTGGCGGCGCGTGCGGGCGCGTGGGTGTTCGGACAGGTATGATGTTGGCGACGTTGGAAAGCTCTCGCCGAGACGGTCGTCTGGGTATGCTGCACGTCTCGATCAGACCTCCGGTTAGTTCTGTACGACCAAGTATATTTCGTCTCACTTTATCCAAAGGTCTTCTACTGTATATCTCAAACACCTCTTAATCTTGTACCAGTGAAACAACAAGAAGAAGATAAAGCTCGAATGGGAACTGAGAGAGAGAGAAGAGATGCGTGGGGCGTGATTTCCAAGATGTGGAATTCTCTCTTCTTCCCATGAGCTTAATGATGTATATATAGAGCTACAGTAGGGATCATTAGGAGATCAGGATTAGAGCTCCTTAATTAATTAAAATACTTGTAGACCAACCCACTTATATTATTTAATTAAATAATATTAAATGGACCACCAACATAATATTATTGCACTCCCTTTTCCTAGCCCAATTTACAATTAAGACTCCAATAATAATTACTCGATTTATCTCCCCATGTTTATGATATAATGTCTATTAATTAATTCGATTACTGACAATCAAGAATTAATTAATTTATTATTATTTCACCGAAGCTAGCGCTCATTCATCACATTATTACTATGCCGGAATTTAATCCACCTGCAGGTTTAGCATAATAATCCTTCATGAACTCACTCCGGGGACATCATCAAACTAACGCACATGGTGACCGTAAATATCCTAACAGCACATCCTACATGTAGCAATATTACCCAAGACAGTGGGTCTATCGGCCCAGTTCACTAAGCCTCACCCAAGTGAATCAAAGTAATAAATACTACACATATATGTCTGTTTAATATCTTACGGGTTAAGACTACACAGTAATTAACCGAGGCCTAGTTCGTTTACGATGATCAGTATAAAACGAACTGCTCCTCTCTGGGATCATGTTCAATACATAAATGTAATAGTGCAACTAATCAGTCAAGACAAACTGTACAGTTGGCACTACAACCGTTCGCGATGGGGTGTTCATGTCCATCTGGGTTGTGAACCACTTATTCTTGTTTCGCGAGTAACTGATAGCATGATCTTCGTTTCGCCTGATGACGACCCACACTATCTAATGCAAAACAACAGAACGTAGAACTTGTTTAATATAACATGTTTCCATTCATAAAGGGTAAAAGTGTAATATCATCCAAAGCCAAGCTTTCAGTATATAACACTAACAATCTCCAACTTATACTTAAATCTTTCGCTTTTACATGTATAGTCCTATCAATCCGTTATTCTAAAAGACCAATGTCGATCCTATCGCCATGCATTTGACTCCCATTCCTGTCACGTGTTTGACGAACACCTTCTCCGGCAAACTCTTCGTGAAAGGATCAGCTAGGTTGTCCTCAGATGCAATCTTGGCAACATCAATGTCTCCTCTACCAACTATCTTTCGGATCAGATGGTACTTGCGCTCTATGTGTTTACTTGTTCTGTGGGCTCCTGGTTCCCTTGAGTTTGCTACTGCTCCACTGTTATCACAGTACACGGTGATACCATGTGGCAAACTCGGAATCACCTCTAAGTCCACTAAGAAGTTTCTGAGCCAAACTGCCTCTTTTGCTGCCTCTGAGGCTGCTATCTACTCGGCTTCCATGGTGGAGTCTGCCACGCATTTCTGTTTAGCACTCCTCCATGAAATGGCTCCACCTCCCAAGGTAAACACATAACCAGAGGTTGACTTACCCTCGTCCCTATCTGACTGGAAATCAGAATCACTATAACCCAGAGGTAAAAAGTTGTCTGCACGATAAACTAACATGTACTCCTTAGTTTTTCTCAAGTACTTGAGTATATGCTTCACCGCAGACCAATGTTCCCTACTCGGATTACTTTGATATTTGGCTACTAAGCCAACAGCATAGCTGATATCTGGCCTGGTACAAAGCATAGCATACATAAGACTTCCTACTGCCAATGCATAAGGAACTGTCTTCATGTCCTCAATCTCTTGAGGCGTCTTAGGAGACATCTCCTTAGAGAGAGGGATTCCTTTCTTGAAAGGCAAGGTACCTTTCTTGGAATCCTGCATGCTGAACCTAGCCAAGACAATATCTATGTATGATGACTGGGATTAGCACAACATTCTCTTCTTACGGTCTCGTACAACCCTAATACCAAGAATGTGTACTGCTTCTCCTAAGTCCTTCATATGAAACTGCTTAGACAACCATACCTTTACGTCTGACAACTCCTTCTTACTGTTTCCACTAAGAAATATGTCATCCACGTACAACACAAGAAACACCACCACGATCCCACTGATTTTCTTGTACATACATTGCTCATCCGGACATTGAGTGAACCCGTACGACTGGATCACCTCATCGAACCGAATATTCCAAGATCTCGAAGCTTGCTTCAATCCATAAATGGACCGATTAAGCTTACACACTAGATGCTCACGTCCTTTTCCAATGAATCCCTCTGGTTGCTGCATATAGATGTCCTCCTGAAGGTTTTCATTAAGGAAAGCCATCTTAACATCCATCTGCCATACCTCATAATCCATATGAGCGGCTACAGCCAAGAGAATCCGAATGGACTTAAGCATAACTACTGGCAAAAAGGTCTCATCATAGTTTATACCCTTAATCTGGGTATAACTTTTCGCAACAAGCCTAGTTTTGAAGGTTTGCACCTCTCCATCCGATCCTCTCTTTCACTTGTAGATACACTTACATCCAATGGGTCATACCTCATTGGGTGGTTCTATAAGATCCCAGACCTAATTAGAGTTCATTGACCCCATTTCAGCATTCATTGCAACATTCAATGATTCTGCATCTTTTTCTTGGAGTGCCTCGTTGTAGGTTTTTGGGTCCAATTCTAGGTTTCCTGGAACTGAGCCCTTAGACTCTCTAAGACCTATCCATCGGTCGGGTAGTTGAGAAACCCTCCCACTACGACGAGGTACTGTCAGCAATGGTACACTCTCAGTGTGCCGTGTTGCAGTATTATGTGATGTATCTACTTGCGCACTCGGTGGGGAACTATCGACTTCACCCCTCAACTCCTCTAAGACTAGTCTACTCGCGGGCTTGTGATTCATAATATAGTCTTCTTCCAAGAATCTAGCGTTCGTGCTAATGATCACCTTCTGATCCTCAGGACTATAAAATAATACACCTTTCGTTCCCTTGGGATAGCCTACAAACACTCGTGCTTCCGAACGTTTCTCCAACTTGCCAGCTTCCTGCACTAACACGTGTGCAGGACTACCCCATACTCGAAACTGTGAGAAACTGGGCTTGCGCCCTTTCTACATCTCATAAGAAGTAGTTTCTACCGACTTTGAAGGAACCATGTTCAGAATATACCCAGCTGTTTCTAAAGCCAATCCCCAAAACGAATCTGGTAACTTTGAATAATTCAACATCGACCGAACCATTTCCATAAGAGTCCTATTTCTTCGTTCTGCAACCCCGTTCTGCTGGGGCATGCCGGGTGCAGTCAATTGGGATTCAGTCCCATCTTCTGATAAATATGTCCTGGACTCTCTAAAGAGATATTCGCCACCTCGATCAGATCGAAGCGACTTGATACTTTTACCATTAAGCTTATCCACAATTGCCTGATACTCCTTGAATTTTTCAAAGCATTCGGACTTGCGGAGCAACAGATAAATGTACCCAAATCTCGAGTAATCATCTATAAAAGTACTCGAAACCTCCTATAGTCTGGATCGACATATGACCACATAAATCAGAATGAATCAATCCTAGCACTTCTTGGCTCCTATACCCCTTTGCCATAAATGGCCTCTTGGCCATCTTACCTTCTAGGCATGATTCACAAGGTAGATAGTGCTCTTCTAATGGACCGAGAAGTCCACTGGCCACTAACTTTTGAATCCTCCTTAGGTTGATGTGCCCAAGTCTAAGGTGCCATAGATATGCTTGATTCATACTCGAAGATTCCTTCCTCTTATTAGATTTAGTCGTGACATTATTCAATTCAGTTTGTTGCAGTGTGGGAGAGTTTGGTTTGAGAACATATAAAGTACCAACTAATGAACCAGAACAAATGAAACGCTTTCCATAACGAATAACAACCATGTCATCAAACATAAATGAAAATCCATCTGAAACAAGTTTAGAAACTGAAACAAGATTCTTTCTTAAACTAGGAACATAAAGGCAATGTCTCAAAACCAAAATACTACTATCAAAAGATAAAGTAACGTCTCCCACTGCAACAGCTGCAACTTTCGTAGCATCACCTATGTAGGTGGTGATCTCTCCCTCCCTAAGTCGCCTGGTTTCTTGGAACCCCTGCAATGAATTGCAGACATGATCAGTGGCTCCAGTATCTACACACCAAGTTCTGGTAGATACAACCGCTAAACATGTTTCTAAGACATTAACGAGATCCTTTCTTGAGGTGAGGGCAGTCGATCTTCCAGTGTCCTGACTTGTTGCACTTGTGGCATCTACCTTTCGGCTTCTTTGCCACAGACTGAGGGCGCGGTCACTGTACCACCGGGGCATCCTGCACCTTTGCCTTTCCTGCAGACTTCTTTCTCTTTCTGCCCTTGTGAGGCCTAGAAGGTCCAGCCTGCTCGGCAACCAGTGCGTGAGGCGCCTGAGTGAATAAGGCCTCTGCCGACTGAAGCTCTGCTAACAGCTCTGGAAGAGCAATATGCATCTTGTGCATGTTGTAGTTCAACCGGAACTGATCAAAGCTCTTCGGCAGAGATTGGAGCATGATATCAACCTGGGTTTCCCCGTCAATAAAAACACCCATAACCTCAAGCTCATTGAGTAGCGCCATAACCTTGAGAGCGTGCTCCCTTACGGGTGTGTCCTTTGCCATGCGCGTAGTCATCAGAGCACTCATGGCCTCTTGCCTAGCAGCCCTAGACTGGTGTCCGAACAGATTCCTGAGATTGAGAAGTATATCTGCCGCATTGTTCATAGACTGATGCTGATGTTGAAGAACATTTGACATAGATGCCAGAATGTAACACTTCGCCATCTCATCAGCCTTTTTCCACCGGACATTCTCCCCTTTCTCCTGCACAGGAGCATCAGCCGCGGGTTCTGCCGGGCAAGCCTCAGTAATCGCAAACTTATAACCCTCAACAGTCAACACAATGTCTAAGTTCCTCTTCCAATCAATGTAATTAGGACCAGTAAGTTTATTTTCTTTTAGAATGACAGATAACGGATTTAACCACATGATGAATATCTGAGAAACACGAAAATAATTTTACAGATTAAACACATTTGAATTTAACTGCTAATATTGATATCCTCAAAACAATATTAACTTAAATTCACCAACATCTCAAAACACCGAGAGTTAATGCATGATGCGAGGGCAACTCTACACAACTCAACATTCGCAAGAGAAGGGCTTTCAAAGGCCCATTAATTACTATAAGTCAAAACCAAATTCATGACGAATGAAATTAATAGTCGGTCTTCATTTGGCAATGCAATAAATTCAGGGATCCCGAGGGGAGTTATAAATAAATCGCATTCTAAGTGAATCCCATTTCTCGATCCTGAGTTCATACGAATTCGATTATACGTCATCCGAGGGGAAGCCCGTACTCTCTCATAAGACTCCCTCTAATCGTCTAATTAGAAATTCATCCTGGTAAATTCCTACAATTAATTTTAGTGATGTCACCCGAGGGGAGCCCATAACCGCAATTAATTGATTTACCGACTAATTAGAAATGGAGGCCTTAGAAATTTTACAATTAACTTTAATTTAAAATCCCTTCTCAAACTTAGTATAATTTAAATGAGGATTTTTACTTATTTAAATATTTATGCAATTCTAAATTAATCCTATGTAAATAAAATAATTAATTAACATGCATAATTAAATATGCAATTCTAAATTAATCCATGCAAGTACAATAATTAATTAACATGCATAAATAAATAAATAAATAATTAATGGCATAATTAATTTAAAGAAATAAATAAATAAATCTACTATTATGGCCATTAAATATTGAGTTCCCATAAACAAGGAAACCTTGTATATTCTTTTCCTGTTCAACTGAAACTTCCACTGCAGTAGAATCCTTGTAGATCTTGTACTGCTTGGACACCAAGTAAACCTCTCCACCGCCGTCAGCCCGCCGTCGCCGCCGTCCGGCGGTCGAAAAATATATATATTTTTTTCTCGCGCGTGTCCATGCGCGCTCCGGGCTTCGTCCCGGTTGGTCTTTCAAGGCTCGTTGATCTCTTGTGATCTCCCGACAATTAATCCACAATCACAACACGAAAAATATAATTTATAAAATTACATAATCCGTTTCTAGATCCAACGAATGGATGTACATGATTTCTAAACAAAATAATTAAATCTATCCGGTCAACCCTCCGGCGAATAATTATTACAAACATTCATCCATCAAATTCCTCGACATGTCCGAGGCTTTAAAAACAAATTTTAAACCATACATCACATTCATCAACATGCATCAAACACATAATCGGCCATAATATTGGATTAAACTAATTCCTGCAAAACCGAGTTATGCGAATGTAATCCAATATATGGCTGCGTTTGAACACATTTTGATAAATAAAGCCGTAAAAATTAGAACTTGTACACAAAAAATTAAACCAATCTCTGATACCACTTGTTGGGATCAATGAAGATCTCATTATGCACAAATCAGGAATTCAATAGCAAAACATAAACCTATGCGCAGCGGATCTAAAGGTTTGCGTAGAGAACTTACGGCTTAAAATTTATGGCGATCTGGCTGATCTTTTCTGGATGGCCGTACACAGCACACCAATAAATTGTTGATTGCAAATCGCGTCCTAGGATTGCACGAATAAGATCGAATCGAAAACCGGATCAAACGAGTGCAAAATGGATGAAGACAAGTTACAGTCCTGGGACCTTGCGGCGGCGCGTGTGGGCGCGTGGGTGGTCGGACGGCTGCGATCTCAGCGACGTTGGAAAGCTCTCGTCGAGGCGGTCGTCTGGGTATGCTGCATGTCTTGATCGGACCTCCTGACAGTTCTGTACGATCAAATAAATTTCATCTCACTTTACCCAAAGGTCTTCTACTGTATATCTCAAACACCTCCTAATCTTGTACCCGTGGAACAACAAGAAGAAGATAAAGCTCGAATGGGAACTGAGAGAGATAAGAGATGCGTGGGGCGTGATTTCCAAGATGTGGAATTCTCTCTTCTTCCCATGAGCTTAATGATGTATATATAGAGCTACAGTAGGGATCCTTAGACGATCAGGATTAGGGCTCCTTAATTAATTAAAATACTTGTGGACCAAGCCACTTATTTTAATTAATTAAATAATATTAAATGGGCCACCAACATAATTTTATTGCACTCCCTATTCCTAGCCCAATTGACAATTGAGACTCCAATAATAATTACTCGATTTATCTCCCCATGTTTAAGATAAAATGTCCATTAATTATTTCGATTACTGACAATCGAGAATTAATTAATTTATTATTATTTCACCGTAGCTACCGCTCGTTCATCACATTATTACTATGCCAAAATTTAATCCACATGCAGGGTTTAGCATAATAATCCTTCATGAACTCACTCCGGGGACATCATCAAACTAACGCACATGGTGACCGTAATTATCCTAACACCACATCCTACATGTAGCAATATTACCCAAGACAGCGGGTCTATTGGCCCAGTTCATTAAACCTCACCCATGTGAATCAAAGTAATAAATACTACACATATATGTCTGTTTAGTATCTTAGGGGTTAAGAGTACGCAGTAATTAACCGAGGCCTAGTTCGTTTACGATGATCAGTATAAAACGAACTGCTCCTCTCCGGGATCCTGTTCAATACATAAATGTACTAGTACAACTAATCAGTCAAGACAAATTGTACAGTTGACACTACAACCGTTCGCGATGGGTTGTTCATGTCCATCTGGGTTGTGAACTACTTATTCTTGTTTCGCGAGTAACTGATAGCATGATCTTCGGTTCGCCCGATGACGACCCACACTATGTAATGCAAAACAACAGAACGTAGAACTTGTTTAATCTAACACGTTTCTCATTCATAAAGGGTAAATGTGTAATATCATCCAAAGCCAAGCTTTCAGTATATAACACTAACAATAAATACTACACATATATATCTGTTTAATATTTTATGGTTTAAGAGTACGCAGTAACTAACCGAAGCCTAGTTCATTTACGACGATCAGTATAAAATGAACTGCACCTCTCTGGGATCCTGTTCAATACATAAATGTACTAGTGCAACTAATCAGTCAAGACAAACTATATAGTTGACACTACAACCGTTCGCGATGGGGTGTTCATGTCCATCTGGGTTGTGAACCACTTATTCTTGTTTCGCGAGTGACTGATAGCATGATCTTCAGTTCGACCGATGACGACCCACACTATCTAATGCAAAACAACAGAACGTATTTAATCTAATATGTTTCTCTTTCATAAAGGGTAAAAGTGTAATATCATCCAAAGCTAGGGGTGAGCAAAACCAAGCCGAAACCAAAAAACCGAACCAAACCGAGCAATTCGGTGCGGTTTGGTGCGGTTTTTTAAGAGTTCGGTTAACGGTGCGGTTTGGATTTTGGAAAACCGCAAAAATTTCGGTGCGGTTCATTTTTCTGTCCGAAAGGTGCGATTTTAAAACCGAACCGCACAGCATGTCATAAAGTGTCATTTACTTTTACACTTTTACATATAAAATACAAGCAGCACTTTTAGTCTTTTATTTTTACATTTAAAATTTAAAACTTCAAAATTAAAATCAACCCTAATGTTTACTCTTGTCATTCTATCGTCTCAACCCCGCTTTCGTCTCTCAACCTCCGCCGCTCACCCATTTGGCGCTTTCACTTTTCACCCTCAAGCTCCGCCCCTCTAAACCCCTCACTCTCACCCTCCGGAGTTCTCGAGTCTCAACATCGCTCTCAGTCTCTCACCGTCGGCTCGCTCGTCTTCCACCGGCTTCGTCAGTTTAGGTCAACTCTCACTCATTCTCTCGACTTTTTCTTTCTTCTCTCATTTCGATTCGTTCTCTTTCTTCACTTTTTGTAGAGGCCTGAGAATCAAAAAGTGTTTTTTTTCCTTCTCTCGTTTCAATTCTTCAGTCCTTCTTCAGTTTTGTTGAAGACTGAGATTCAAAAAGATGTTATTGGATGCTTAATTTCTTTAGTTTTTCTTCAGCTCTCACCAGAAAGTTTTTATTGGATGCTTAATTTCTGAGAATTGGATGTAAATCTTCAAATAATTATATTTTTTGCCCTAATTAATTTCAGCCCCAATTTCGAAATTCTTTTTGTATGTATAATATTGTTCGTGGAAATGTGGTATGTTGTACTTATTGTTGTTTGTTTTTGTTTAGAACATTGTTATTGAGGACCTGAGGCTGAGGTGATGGCGGATGATTCACCAACAGGAGGTCTACCATCCACGGATGTCGGATCGGCTGCAAGTCAGACATCAAAATTAAAGAGGAGCCGTCTGGGGCGTTCAAGTGCTGCAGCTGATGCTACTGCATGTACCGAGATTGCAGGGGCCAGTAATAATACGAGAAGGTCGATAGCTTGGGATCACTTCAAAATTACTGTGGTCGAAGGTGTTACCAGGGCTGAATGCAAACATTGCCAGAAAACATATAAGTGTGATACTCGAAGGAATGGTACGTCTTCACTTCTTCACCATATGTCGGTTTGTAAAGCTCATCCAGATGTGGCCGAAAAAAAAAACAATTGAAATTGAATTTGCAAGCAATAGCTGAGGGTGATGAAATGGTAGGAAGCTTAACTAGTTGGAAATTTGATCTGGAAGCCATTAGGTCAGAACTAGCAAGAATGGTCATTGTTGATGAGCTTCCATTTCGGTTTGTGGAAGGTGATGGTTTCAAAAACTTCATGTCGGTTACATAGTCTAGGTTTAAAATACCCTCTCGTTGGACCGTGTCACGAGATTGTTATCAATTATACCTAGAGGAGAAGTTAAAATTAAGAAATTACTTCAAAATGTATGGAAAAACAATTTCTATTACCACAGATATTTGGACTTCCGTGCAAAAGATTAATTATATGTGTATCAATGCCCACTACATCGATGAAGAATGGAGCTTAAATAAAAAGATCATCAACTTTTGTCCCATTGAGAGTCACAAGGGTGAGGATTTAGGAAGACAAATAGATGGTTGTTTGCGTGATTGGGGAATTTCAAAGGTGTTTTCTATTACGGTTGATAATGCCTCTTCTAATGATACTTGTCTTTGGGGTTGTGCTTTTGTGAAAGGCAAGTTTCTTCATATGAGGTGCATTGTTCACATTATAAATTTAGTAGTGGTGGATGGGATAAATGAAATCAAGCATTCCATTAAGAAGATTCGTTGTAACACCCCGCTATCTTAAATACATCAGAGTACGCGATTTTTCGCAATTTTCTGAATAAATAAATAAAATACTTATTTTGCGAAAACTGATTCGGGGGCTACCGTGAAAAACTTGATTTTCTGAAAACCGTTAAAATTTAAACTGATACATAAAAACGGTCATAATGTCTTATCCGACTAATGTCGGAGCAAAGTCTGATAATAAGTACTGAAAAGTTTTAGCGGAAGTCTAGCGTGGTTAAACATAAAATACAACAATCATAAATGTCCTGAACAGCTCGCCCGCTCACTCCTCGTCTCCGACCCTGCGTCCTGAAAAACATGAAAAATGTGGGGCATGAGCACTATGGCACTGTGCTCCGCAGAAACTCATACTAATGTAAAACATCGTAAATAATAACTATATCATGAACTGAGCATATATAACTGAACTGAAACTGAAACTGATATCTGATAACTGATAACCGGTCTGATCTCGCGACATAAGTCACGTAACTGATAACTGAATCTCGCGACATAAGTCACGTAACTGATAACTGAATCTCGCAACATAAGTCGCTTAACTGATAACTGAAATCTCCCGGCAAAAACTAATACCGGACCATGTGCACACTCTAGTGGTTAGATTAGGCCACTAGAACTTAGAATGGACCGGCAACCATTCCGAGCGGATACTGATTATACATACCTCGACCATGGTAACGTAATTATGAACCATGTAGTACTTAGTCTGAGTCCCCACCTGAATTTGCTGAAACTGAAACTGAAAGGTAGTGCTGATGACTGATCAAACTGAAAAATAATATAAACAATTACTATTGACTATGCTCAGACTGATAATTTAACTGTTTAATTATGTTAAGATGCTCTATCGAACCTGATATGACATTCGGACTTATTCGGCATAACTGAAACTGCTAAGTACGAAACTGAGTCGACAATAATTAACTGAACTGAACTTGACCCGGAATTTAACTGAAAATAACACTGAAANAACTTGACCCAGAATTTAACTGAAAATGACACTGAAACTGAGAACCGGGACTGAAACTGACAATAACTGACTGAATCGGTCCAGCCGATCCGAACCGGTCTGGATCGGACTGCCGGTCCACTGAACCGGGAAGTCGGGCTGGCTCGGTCGACAGCTCGCCAGGCGCTGCGCACGCGGGCGCTGGCTGGCGGTTGCAGGCGTGGG
>CACSLK010000984.1:21201315-21226560 GCA_902706635.1 Striga hermonthica
CGGTAACCCCCGAATCAGTTTCGCAAATTAAAAAGCTAGTTATTTATTTATTTATTTATTCAGAATATTTTGCGAAAAACCGCGTACTCTGGTGTATTAGTCAGTCGGGGCCTTACACTCACCTTTTCAAATTGACCAATACAGGTGTAGTCAGGGGTGTTCCAAAGATTGCTGTGAAGGACCAACCAATTTTGCGAACCTTGTCAACTAGGTAAGCAAACGAGGACATTCCACAAGTCACTGAACAACATTGCTTCTAAACAGATCCTAGAGCTTCTTCACATGGATCTCATGGGTCCCATTCAGGTAGAAAGCTATCAAGGTAAAATATATATCTTTATGTGCGTTGATTATTTTTCTCGATACACTTGGGTAGATTTCTTGCGTGAAAATTTTGACACATTCTCTGCCTTTAAGTCATTGTGTTTGAAGGTTCAAACTGAGAAAGCTTTTCCATAATAAGTATTCAAAGTGACCATGGAAAAGAATTTGAAAATTCTGAGTTTACTGAATTTTGTGATTCTCTAGGTACTTGTCACGAGTTCTCAGCTCCTAAAACTCCACAACAAAATGGAGTTGTAGAAAGAAAGAATCGTACACTGCAAGAAATGGCCAGAATCATGTTACACTCTAAGAAGATTTCATCTAGATGGTGGGCTGAGGCAGTCAATACAGCGTGCTACCTCATCAATCATTTGTACCTTCGTCGAGGTATTGGTTTAACGTCTTATGAACACTGAAAAGGTAAGAGTCCGAATCTCAGTCACTTACATGTCTTTTGATGTAAATGTTATATATATAATGATCGAGAACAACTTGGGAAATTCGACTCAAAATCTGATATTGGTTTTTTCCTTGGATACTCTAACAATAGTCGAGCGTATCGTGTTTACAACACTAATACTCCACTGTAATAGAATCCATGAACGTTATTTTGATGAGAAGATTCCCAATGTTGGTCCATCAGTGTCATTTAATATGTATGAAAGTGTGGACAATGTGCAGGATACCAATGATGGAAATTGTCCTTTAGATAGTGAAACTCTCGAACGAACAAGTGCATCTGAAGAGTTGGAAGTACCCCAGACAGAATATTCCATTCATGTCTCAGCTGGAGGTTCAACTCAACTTAAGCGTGATCCTCTATTGAGGGTGCAAAAAGACCATCCTTCAGAACTGGTCATTGGAGACATCAACAAGAGAGTAACCAGGAACCCAAAGGGTTCAGATAAAGAACTTATGGCAGTGTCTTGATTCTCATGTTCTCTGATTGAACCCAAGAATGCAAAAGAAGCATTGAAAGATGATTGTTGGATTCTAGCAATGCAAGAAGAACTGGAGCAGTTCACTAAAAATGATGTCTGGGAGCTAGTACCTGAACCTTCTTCGGGAAATGTAATAGGAACCAAGTGGATCTTCAAAAATAAAACTGATGAGTTTGGAAACGTGACTCGAAACAAAGCAAGACTTGTTGCTCAAGGATACACTCAGACTCAAGGGATTGATTTCGATGAAACTTTTGCACTTGTTGCTAGACTTGAGTCGGTACGTATTTTTTTGTCTATTGCTTGCTTAATCAAATTCATTGTTTACCAGATGGATGTAAAGTCAGCTTTCTTGAACGGAATCTTGCACGAAGAAGCGTACATGAAGCAACCGGAAGGGTTAAAAGACCCCAAAAACCCTAATCATGTCTTCAGAGTCAAGAAAACTCTTTACAGACTAGAGCAAGCACCGCGAGCTTGGTATGAACGTCCAACCATGTACCTTCTATAAAAGGGTTTCAAAAGAGGGGGAGTTGATCAGACATTCTTCGCTCTCCAAACGGATGAAGATCTACTAGTTGTTCAGATATATGTAGATGACATCATATTTGGTTCAACGTCCAAGAAGCTAGTCAATCACTTCGTCAAGCTGATGTCTTCCGAGTTCGAGATGAGTCTAGTCGGGGAACTTTCATACTTCCTTGGTCTTCAGGTAAAACAAGGTAAGGATGGTATTTTTTTACATCATAGTAAGTATGCAAAAAACCTTGTGAAAAAGTTTGGTCTTGAAAATTCTAAAGCTCCTCAAACTCCCATGGGCACTCATGTTAAGGTGTCCAAGGAAGATGAAGGTACGGCTGTTGATCAAAATCTATATAGAAGTATGATTGGTAGTCTTCTATACCTCACTGCTAGTAGACCTGACATTTGCTTTTGTGTTGGATTGTGTGCCAGGTATCAGGCTGCCCCCAAGGAATCGCATATGAAAGCAGTCAAGCATATCACTAAGTACATTGGAGGTACATCAGAGTATGGTCTATTCTACTCGACTGACACGAACCTACATCTTGCAGGTTATTGCGACGCTGACTGGGCTGGAAATCTTGATGATCGGAAAAGCACCTCTGGAGGATGCTTTTATATAGCGTCAAACTTGGTATCTTGGTTCTGTAAGAAACAAAACTGCATCTCCTTGTGAACTGCTGAAGCTGAGTACATTGCAGCTGGGAGCTGCTGTTCACAACTGGTATGGATGAAACAAATCTTGTCTGAGTACGGTATGAACGTTCATTCGGCTCAACTTTTCTGTGACAACACTAGTGCAATAAATATTTCGAAAAATCCTGTCCAACATTCTCGTACCAAGCATATTGACATTCGATACCATTTTATTCGTAATTTGGTCGAAGAGGGAACTGTTGTATTGGATCATGTACCTACAAATGATCAGCTTGCAGACATCTTTACAAAAGCCCTTGATTCGAAACGATTTATGTCACTAAGAAAATCTTTAGGAATGTGTGCTATATAATATATGTGCATTGTGTCAGTTGCATCTCTATATATATATATATGTATATCGTGTCTATGGCATAAAGGATCTCTTCTGCATTTTAGGCATTTTAGTATGTAGGTTCATCCCTGGAATTCTTCTCTGATCGATTGTTGTTGAGTCTGTAGATTGGTGGTATATGAATTCTAACTGGTCAGTTTGTAAGAGCTCGTCATGATGACCATTTTAATATACTTGTAAGAGCTGCTCTCATGAAAATAGGCATCGGGCAACTATCATATGAGGTGTTTCCTTGATCACCTGTGAAACGAGTTACGTTCTTAACAATAATCAAGGTGTGATAGCTACAGGTAAACATTCCTGGAATGAACGTTCTCTAGTGAAATAAGGCTGGCCATCCTGATATTATCTCAGCTTGTTCAAAATTAAAACTTTTTGCGGAATGATTCACACCTCAAGTAATGGGCTTGACATTGGTGTATAGTTGATGTTAGTAAGTGATTTGGTGTGGAAGTTCATAGAATGGAGTAAGTTCATCATTAGTATTGGGGCAGAATTGCGAACGAAAATTTCGCTTTTTGCTAAGAGAAAGTGATGGATGAACTTATATTAATTCCGTGCGATATAAAAGTTGGAGTAATAAGGGCTGAGTTGTTCATGAAGAGAATATGTATTCTACCCATTTTGATAGTGTCGAGCTCATTTCAAACTGATTTGAAAAGATTTATAGTCCATATCAATTAATGGATTCTGTTAATATTGCGTGATTTGAAAATCTGGGTTATTGCGTGTTGATTACTCTAATTAGGCATGTGCATCAAGATTTTGTTTTGTGATATATTGGTTCGCGATCTTGAGCTCAAGTTTATTTTAGGTGTTTGACTTGTGCGATATTTTCATCTAAAACTCCATGCGTAATATGTGGTAACTTGTTCAAATTTGGTAAGGGATCTTCTCAGAATTGGAGGGAACAGTTTTTAATGACTTGCGCTGGTGTTGGTCAAATTTTTTGAAATTCAAATTTTGTGAGCCGAACCGTCTTGTAACCGACCTCGGTAACTGTGATTTAAGTCTCCTATATCATCCATACCACCTTTACTTCTCTCTCTCATATCAATCATAATCCCTAATTTGTTTATCCTTCTAAAACTAGCTAACATTCCTTCTTCAGGAGAATACCTATTTCTCTACAATGCCTAAGTCCAAGCAGTGCACCGTGAAGCCGAAGAAGAATGCTCCTGCGCCATCTCGACGCTCAACTCAGCAAAGTCAGAGCACAGAAACTCCACCAGACCAAACAACTTCCGTCATGGCAACCAAGGACATTCAACCTCCTGTTAAATCCATAACTAGGGTTTCTCCAAGCCCTAAAAAATCCTCAACGACCAAGGTTTCTCAACCTGAAGTTGCCGAACCCAGTGACAAAGGAGGAAAAGGTTCTCCCTCTGTCGTCAAATCTCCAAAGAAGCGCAAGAAGGTCCCCAAAATTGCTGCTCCAAAGACGAAAAAGGCGAAGAAGGTCGTTCATCTGCCTGAACCTGCTGCTGGTACTCCTTCTCTCACAAAATCTGGGGGAGTTTCGTCTTTGGATTCTGATGCTGATTCTGTTGAACGAGAGGTTTCCAACTATATTGCTGAACCTGAGAAATCAGACGACAAACATGCTGCGGACGAAGAACTTTCTCCTCCTGAGAAAGGAAAATCACTGTTGAAGTCGAGGGTGATGGTCCAGACAGTCCTCTTACTGTTGGTAATGCTTTCTCCCGTCAGTTTTATTCTCCTTTGGCTGAAACTCGTTTTTCTACCATCTTTTCTCAAATGAAGTTTCGTCCTGAGCGGACGATTGTTAGCGAACTTTATGAACAACTTGGTTTGCTTGAACTTCTGAAGAAAGTGGGTCTTGAGGATTCCGTCACGTATGTTAGGAAGTATTGTCCCCTTCTTGTCGGTGAATTTTATTCGAACCTGACTACCTCTGTATCTGATCCATCCTCAATGAAGTTTCAGAAGGTGTTTGTGCGTAATAGTGTAATTGATTTCTCTCCGTCTGTGGTGAACTCTATATTTGGCTTAGCTGAAGGTTCCTCTCTTGGACCACTGACTGATGATCTTGATGAAGTTGCTCGCACCTTGACTGGTGGACAACTAACCAAATGGCTTGCTCTGAGAATATTTGTGAAGAGTCTAACTCTGCCTGCCAATGCTCTACAGAAGATAGGTGCGTCGAACTGGACGCCTACCACTAGAGGTAATCAGAAGTTCCATTCATCTATACTACAGACGATAGTAAACTCACAAGCAGTTTGTCACCCCTACGCAAGCTCGTGTTATCTACCATGTTCTGAATGGTATCCCATTTGATGTTGGTTATGTGATCTTTGATGCTGTTGTGGGCTTTACGGAAATCTCTAAGCCTCATAAGTTGTTACTGTATCCATCTACCATATGTGCAATTCTCTTCGGGGCTGGTGTGAAAATGGATCCTCGACTTGGTGATAACTATTCCCCTGTTAACAAACCTCTTGCCCTCGCTGGTGTTAAGATTTCTCCTCCTCGTCCTTCTCTTGTTAAGGCCTCTGATGTACCTTCACAGCTTCGCGGCTTTTTAAATCAGCAAGTGGCAGTTTTCGCGGGACTTGAAAAGAAATTGGCTGATCAGCGAAGGTACTACAAAGAAGTTCTGGGTGCCTTGAGGTCTCATACTCCTTGGGTCTCTAAATCAAAAAAGAGGGAGAAAAAGAAGGATGTTGTTGTGGTTGCTGCAAAGAATAAAGCTCTTGCTAAGGGGGAGAAGAAAACATTGGCTGCTGAAGGAAAGAAGAAAAAAGTGGTTGTTGTTGTTGCTACTCAAAAAGGGAAAGAGAAGGTCACTGCGGCGAAGGAAAATGGAAAGGAGAAGGTTGTGGAAGAAGATGAAGGTTCTGATGAAGAAGAGGATGAAGAAGCTAGGTCTGATGCCGAGAATGAGGAAGAAGAAACAGGCTCAGAGGAAGAGAGAGGATGGCACTGAAGAAGGTTCAGGGGAGGAATCTGATGAGGAAGAATCTGCATAGCCATCCCTCAGCTGGATATTTATTTATGTTAAGACCTTTTGTTATGTTTGCTGAACTCCTTTCTTTCTGTCTTTTCTTCTCCATGCATGTGATGAACTCCTTTTGGTATTAATATCTTATGATTTGTTTCCTTTATTTAGGTATTCGAGTTGTTCTTATGAACAACACTTATGTGATGTGATAATTATTTGTGTGGTTGTTAAATCTAGTACAAGATATGTAATTCATCATGCAGGTTCAAGGAAATGGTTTTCCATTTATCTGCCAAAGGGGTAGATTGTAAGTTCAGGATATTGGCAGTAAATCGAGAACCTTCTGATGATCACAGGATTCAAAAACATGCGGGAATATTTAAGGGAAGTTTATTTTTGGTATAAATAAGACCTGCTTTATTTAAGTCAAAACTGACTGATTATTTGTTTTATTTTTGCAGGTCGACAAGATTGAAGGGGAGATTCATTTTCCATAATCAAAGAAGAAGAAGATCGTGGGATTTACCTTCCATATGCGTTTATGTCTTGGGCGTAAAGACTTACCAAAGGTTGCTGATGATAAAAGGAGGACGGGACCAGATTTGAGGACGAGCTTTTTGGCTGGAATTTTTGAATTTTATGTTTTTCTTTCCTTGAGTGAAAAAAATAGATTTTTAGAATAAAATTTCTTTTGTAACAGAATGTTTGGAGGTTCATTCTGATCTAGTTTGAGGGATTCGAACTAGAAAATCCACAATGGAGTTGTGGTCAGATAAGTAGTTGTGTGGATCATTATTCAAATAGAGTTGAATGATGTGTGAGTTGTTCATATTAATGAAAGAGATCTGAAGGGAGAGTGGGACGCTCTCCTGAAGGTTCAATTCCAAGTGAAAACTGCTTCCGCAATTGTTTGAATCTTCGTTACTATCTGTTTGTTCTATTTACGTGCAACTCTGGATACTTGGTGTTCAAGTATCAAATTTCAACGGCTTTATTTGTTAAGATGTTTTCAAACATAGCCATATACTGGATTATATTCGCATAACTCAGTTTTGCAGGAATTAGTTTAATCCACTATTATGGCCGATTATGTGTTTGATGAATGTTGATGAATGTGATGTATGGTTTTAAATTTGTTTTTAAAACCTCGGACATGTCGAGGAATTTGATGGATGAATGTTTGTAATAATTATTCGCCCGGGGATTGACCGGATAGATTTAATTATTTTGTTTAGAAAACATGTGCATCCATTCGTTGGATCAAGGATCGGATTATGTAATTTTGTAAATTATATTTTTCGTGTTGTGATCGTGGATTAATTGTCGGGAGATCACAAGAGATCAACGAGCCTCGAAAGATCAACCGGGACGAAGCCCGGAGGCGCGCAGGGACACGTGCGAGAAAAAAAAATAATAATAATATTTTCCGACCACCGGCTGCGGCGGCCGGCGGCCGGGCGGCGGCGACGGCGGGCTGACGGTTGTGGAGAGATTTACTTGGTGTCTAAGCCGTACAAGATCTGTTAATGTTATATACTGAAATCTTGGCTTTGGATGATATTACACTCTTACCCTTTATGAATGAGAAAAATGTTAGATTAAACAAGTTCTACGTTCTGTTGTTTTGCATTAGATGGTGTGGGTCGTCATCGGGCGAACCGAAGATCATGCTATCAGTTACTCGCGAAACAAGAATAAGTGGTTCACAACCCAGATGGACATGAACACCCCATCGCGAACGGTTGTAGTGTCAACTGTACAGTTTGTCTTGACTGATTAGTTGCACTAGTACATTTATGTATTGAACAGGATCCCAGAGAGGAGCATTTCGTTTTATACTGAATGTCGTAAACGAACTAGGCCTCGGTTAATTACTGCGTACTCTTATCCCCTAAGATATTAAACAGAAATATATGTATAGTATTTATTACTTTGATTCACATAGGTGAGGCTAGTGAACTGGGCCAATAGACCCGCTGTCTTGGGTAATATTGCTACCTGTAGGATGTGCTGTTAGGATATTTACGGTCACCATGTGCGTTAGTTTGATGATGTCCCCGTAGTGAGTTCATGAAGGATTATTATGCTAAACCCTGCAGGTGAATTAAATTCCGACATAGTAATAATGTGATGAATGAGCGCTAGCTTCGGTGAGATAATAATAAATTAATTAATTCGTGATTGTCAGTAATCGAATTAATTAATGGACATTATATCTTAAACATGGGGAGATAAATCGAGTAATTATAATTGGAGTCTCAATTGTAAATTGGGCTAGGAAAAGGGAGTGCAATAATATTATGTTGGTGGCTCATTTAATATTATTTAATTAATTAAAATAAGTTACTTTGTCCACAATTATTTTAATAATTAAGGAGCGCTAATCCTAATCTCCGAAGGATCTCTACTGTAGTTCTATATATACATCATTAAGCTCATGGGAAGAGATGAGAATTCCACATCTTGTGAAATCGCCCCACACCTCTCTTCTCTCTCTCAGTTTCTATTCGAGCTTTATCTTATTCTTGTGGTTCCAGTGGTACAAGATTAAGAGGTGTTTGAGATATACAGTAGAAGACCTTTGGGTAAAGTGAGACGAAATATATTTGGTCGTACAGAACTAACCGGAGGTCCGATCAAGACGTACATCATACCCAGACAACCGTCTCGACGGGAGCTTTCCCACGCCGCCAAGTTCACCGTGGTACGACGCCGTACGCGCCCTCACGCGCCGCCGGAGTGTCCCAGGACTGCAACTTATCTTCTTCCGTTTTTGCACCCGTTTGATCCGGTTTTTGATCCGATCTTGTTCGTGCAGCCCTAGGACGCGATTTGCAGTCAACAATTCATTGGTGTGCTGTGTACGGCCATCCAGAAGATCAGCTAGATCGCCATAAATTTTAAACCGTAAGTTCTCTACGCAAACCTTTAGATCCGCTGCGCATAGGTTTACGTTTTGCTATTGAATTCGTGATTTGTGCATAACGAGATCTTAATTGATCCCAACAAGTGGTATCAGAGCTTGATTTAATTCGTTGTGTACAAGTTCAAATTTTTACGGCTTTATTTGTCAAGATGTGTTCAAACGCAGCCATATATTGGATTATATTCGCATAACTTGGTTTTGCAGGAATTAGTTTAATCCACTATTATGGCCAATTATGTGTTTGATGAATGATGATGAATGTGATGTATGGTTTTAAATTTGTTTTTAAAAAGCCTTGGACATGTCGAGGAATTAGATGGATGAATGTTTGTAATAATTATTCGCCTAGGGGTTGACCGGATAGATTTAATTATTTTGTTTAGAAAACATGTACATCCATTCATTGGATCTAGGATCGGATTATGTAATTTTATAAATTTATATTTTTCTTGTTGTGATCGTGGATTAATTGTCGGGAGGTCACAAGAGATCAACGAGCCTCGAAAGACCAACCGGGACGAAGCCTAGAGGCGCGCACGGACACGCGCGAGAAAAAAAAATATATTTTTTGACCACCGGCGACGGCGGCCGGCGGGCTGACGGCGGTGGAGAAGTTCACTTGGTGTCCAAGCAGTACAAAATCTACAAGGATTCTACTGCAGTGGTAGTTCCAGTTGAACAAGGAAAGAATATACAAGGTTTCCCTGTTTATGGGAACTCAATATTTAATGGTCATAATAGTGGATTTATTTATTTATTTATTTAAATTCATTATGCCATTAATTATTTATTATTTATGCATGTTAATTAATTATTGTACTTTCATGGAATTAATTTAAAATTACATATATAATTATGCATGTTAATTAATTATTGCATTTACATAGGATTAATTTACAATTGCATAAATATTAAATAAGTAAAAATCCTCATTTAAATTATACTAAGTTTGAGAAGGGATTTTAAATTAAAGTTGAATTAAAGTTTGTCGGTAAATCAATTAATTGTGGTTATGGGCTCCCCTCGGGTGACATCGCTAAAATTAATTGTAGGAAATTACCAGGACGAATTTCTAATTAGACGATTATAGGGAGTCTTATGACAGAGTACGGGCTTCCCCTCAGATGACGTATAATCGAATTCGTATGAACTCAGGATCGAGAAATGGGATTTACTTAGAATGCGATTTATTTATAACTCCCCTCGGGGTCCCTGAATTTATTGCATGGCCAAATGGAGACCGACTATTAATTTCATTCGTCATCAATTTGGTTTTGGATTATAAAAATTAATGGGCTTTTGAAAGCCCTTCTCTTGCGAATGTTGAGCTGTGTGGAGTTGACCTCGCATCATGCATTAACTCTCGGTGTTTTGAAATGTCGGTGAATTTAAGTTAATATTGTTTTGAAGATATCAATATTAGCAGTTAAATTCAAATGTGTTTAATTTGTAAAATTATTTTCGTGTTTCTCAGATATTCATCATGTCGTTCAATCCGTTACCTGTCATTCTAAAAAAAAAAATCAACTTACTGGTCCTAATTACACTGATTGGAAGAGGAACTTAGACATTTTGTTAACTGCTGAGGGTTATAAGTTTTAGATTACTGAGGCTTGCCCGGCAGAGCCCGCTGCTGATGTTCCTGAGCAGGAGAAAGGGGAGTATGTCCGGTGGAAAAAGGCTGATGAGATGGCGAAGTGTTACATTCTGGCATCTATGTCAAATGTTCTTCAACATCAGCATAAGTCTATGAACACTGCGGCAGATATACTTCGCAATCTCAGAAAATCTGTTCGGACACCAGTCTAGGGCTGCTAGGCAAGAGGCCATGAGTGCTCTGATGGCTACGCGCATGGCAGAGGGAACACCCGTAAGGGAGCATGCTCTCAAGGTTATGGCGTTACTCAATGAGCTTGAGGTTATGGGAGGTTTTATCGACGGGGAAACCCAAGTTGATATCATGCTCCAATCTCTGCCGAAGAGCTTTGTCAGTTCTAGTTGAACTACAACATGCACAAGATGCATATGGCTCTTCCAGAACTGTTAGCAGAGCTTCAGTCGGCGGAGGCCTTATTCACTCAGGCGCCTCATGCACTGGTTACCGAGAAGGCTGGACCTTCTAGGCCTCAAAAGGGCAGGAATAGAAAGAAGTCTGCAGGAAAGGTAAAGGTGCAGGATGCCCCGGTGGGTACAGCGACCGCCCCCTCAGTCTGTGGCAAAGAAGCCGAAAGGTAGATGCCACAAGTGCAACAAGTCAGGACACTGAAGGTCGAATGGCCTCTCCTCAATAAAGGTAATTCTCTCGTTAATGTCATAGAAACATGTTTAGCGGTTGTATCTACCAGAACCTGGTGTGTAGATACTAGAGCCACTGATCATGTCTGCAATTCGTTGCAGGGGTTCCAGGAAACCAGGTGGCTTAGGGAGGGAGAGATCACCGTCTACATGGGTGATGCTACGAAAGTGGCAGCTGTTGCAGTGGGAGACATTACTTTATCTTTTCATAGTAGTATTTTGGTTTTGAGACATTGCCTTTATGTTCCTAGTTTTAGAAAGAATTTTGTTTCAGTTTCTAAACTTGTTTCAGATGGATTTTCGTTTACGTTTGATGACATGGTTGTTATTCGTTATGGAAAGCGTTTCATTTGTTCTGGTTCATTAGTTGACAATTTATATAGTCTCAAACCAAACTCTCCCACACTGCAACAAACTGAATTGAATAATGTCACGACTAAATCTAATAAGAGGAAGGAATCTTCGAGTATGAATCAAGCATATCTATGACACCTTAGACTTGGGCACATCAACCTAAGGAGGATTCAAAAGTTAGTGGCCAGTGGACTTCTCGGTCCATTGGAAGAGCACTATCCAACTTGTGAATCATGCCTAGAAGGTAAGATAGCCAAGAGGCCATTTACGACAAAGGGGTATATGAGTTAAGAAGTGCCTAGGATTGATTAATTCTGATTTATGTGGTCCTATGTCGATCCAGGCTAGAGAAGGTTTCGAGTACTTTGTCTCTTTTATAGATGATTACTCCAGATTTGGATACATTTATCTGTTGCACCGCAAGTCTGAATGCTTTGAAATATTCAAGGAGTGTCGCAGTTGTGGAGAAGCTACATGGTAAAAGTATCAAGTCGCTTCGATCGGATCGAGGTGGCGAATACCTCTTTGGAGAGTCCGGGACATATTTATCAGAAGCTGGGATTGAATCCCAATTGACTGCACCCGGCACGCCCCAGCAGAACGGGGTTGCAGAACGAAGAAATAGGACTCTTATGGAAATTGTTAGGTCGATGATGAGTTATTCAAAGTTACCAGATTCATTATGGGGATTGGCTTTAGAAACAGCTGTGTATATTCTGAACATGGTTCCTTCAAAGTCGGTAGAAACTACTCTTTATGATATGTGGAAAGGGCGCAAGCACAGTTTCTCACAGTTTCGAGTATGGGGTAGTCCTGCACACGTGTTAGTGCAGGAAGCTGGCAAGTTGGAGAAAAGTTCGGAAGCACGAGTGTTTGTAGGCTATCCAAAGGGAACGAAAGGTGGATTATTTTATAGTCCTCAGGATCAGAAGGTGATCGTTAGCACGAACGCTAGATTCTTGGAAGAAGACTATATTATGAATCACAAGCCCGCGAGTAGACTAGTCTTAGAGGAGTTGAGGGGTGAAGTCGATAGTTCCCCACCGAGTACGCAAGTAGATACATCACATAATACTGCAACACGACACACTGAGAGTGTACGAGTGCAGATAGTACCTCGTCGTAGTGGGAGGGTTTCTCAATTACCCGACCGATGGATAGGTCTGGGAGAGTCTAAGGGATCAGTTCGAAGAAACCTAGAATCAGACCCAAGAACCTACAACGAGGCACTCCAAGATAAAGATGAAGTATCATGGAATGTTGCAATGAATGCTAAAATAGGGTCAATGGACTCTAATCAGGTCTGGGATCTTGTAGAACCACCTAATGGGGTACGCCCATTGGATGTAAGTAGATCTACAAGAGAAAGAGAGGATCGGATGGAGAGGTGCAAACCTTCAAAGCTAGGCTTGTTGCGAAAGGTTATACCCAGATTGAGGGTATCGACTATGATGAGACCTTTTCGCCAGTAGCTATGCTTAAATCCATTTAGATTCTATTGGCTGTAGCCACTCATATGGATTATGAGGTATGGCAGATGGATGTCAAGACGACTTTCCTTAACGGAAACCTTCAGGAGGACATCTATATGCTGCCAGAGGGATTCATTGCAAAAGGACGTGAGCATCTAGTGTGTAAGCTTAATCAGTCCATTTATGGATTGAAGCAAGCTTCGAGATCATGGAATATTTGGTTCGATTAGGTGATCTAGCCGTACGGATTCACTCAATGTCCGGATGAGCACTGTGTGTATAAGAAAATCAGTGGGTGCGTGGTGGTGTTTCTTGTGTTGTACGTGGATGACATACTTCTTATTGGAAACAGTAAGATGGAGTTGTCAGACATAAAGGTGTGGTTATCTAAGCAGTTTGATATGAAGGACTTAGGAGAAGCAAGACACATTCTTGGTATTAGGGTCTTACGAGACCGTAAGAAGAGAATATTGTGCTTATCCCAGTCATCATACATAGATATTGTCTTGGCTAAGTTCAGCATACAGGATTCCTAGAAAGGTACCTTGCCTCTCAGGAAACGAATCCCTCTCTCTAAGGAGATGTCTCCTAAGACGCCTCAAGAGATTGAGGACATGAAGACAGTTCCTTATTCATCGGCAGTAGGAAGTCTTATGTATGTTATGCTTTGTACCATACCAGATATCAGCTACGCCGTTGGCTTAGTAGCCAGATATTAAAGTAATCCGGGTAGGGAACATTGGTCTACGGTGAAGCATATATTCAAGTACTTGAGAAAGACTAAGGAGTACATGTTAGTTTACCGTGCAGAAAGCTTGTTACCTCTGGGTTATAGTGATTCTGATTTCTAGTCAGATAGGGACGAGAGTAAGTAAACCTCTGGTTATGTGTTTACCTTGAGAGGTGGAGCCATTTCATGGAGGAATGCTAAGCAGAAATGCGTGGCAGACTCCACCATGGAAGCCGAGTACATAGCAGCCTCAGAGGCAGCGAAAGAGGCAGTTTGGCTCAGAAACTTCTTGGTGGACTTAGAAGTGATTCCGAGTTTGCCACGTGGTATCACCGTGTACTGTGATAACAGTGGAGCAGTAGCAAACTCAATGGAACCACGAGCCCACAGAACAAGTAAACACATAGAGCGCAAGTACCATCTGATCCGAGAGATAGTTGGTAGAGGAGACATAGATGTTTCCAAGATTGCATCTGAAGACAACCTAGCTGATCGACATAGGTCTTTTAGAATAACGGATTGATAGGACTATACTTGTAAAAGCGAAAGCTTTAAGTATAAGTGGAAGATTGTTAGTGTTATATACTGAAAGCTTGGCTTTGGATGATATTACACTTTTACCCTTTATGAAATGAGAAACATTTTAGATTAAACAAGTCTATGTTCTGTTGTTTTGCATTAGATAGTGTGGGTCGTCATCGGGCGAACCGATGATTATGCTATCAGTTACTCGCGAAACAAGAATAAGTGGTTCACAACCCAGATGGACATGAACGCCCCATCGCGAATGGTTGTAGTGTCAACTGTACAGTTTGTCTTGACTGATTAGTTACACTAGTACATTTATGTATTGAACAGGATCTCAGAGAGGAGCAGTTCGTTTTATACTGATCGTCGTAAGCGGACTAGGCTTCGGTTAATTACTGCGTACTCTTAACCTGTAAGATATTAAACAGACATATATGTGTAGTATTTATTACTTTGATTCACATGGGTGAGGCTTAGTGACTGGGCCAATAGACCCGTTGTCTTGGGTAATATTGCTACATGTAGGATGTGCTGTTAGGATATTTACGGTCACCATGTGCGTTAGTTTGATGATGTCCCAGGAGTGAGTTCATGAAGGATTATTATGCTAAACCCTACAGGTGGATTAAATTCTGGCATAATAATAATGTGATGAACGAGCGCTAGCTTCGGTGAAATAATAACAAATTAATTAATTCTTGATTGTCAGTAATCGAATTAATTAATGGACATTATATCTTAAACATGGAGAGATAAGTCGAGTAATTATTATTGGAGTCTCAATTGTAAATTGGGCTAGGAAAAGGGAGTGCAATAATATTATGTTGGTGGCCCATTTAATATTATTTAATTAATTAAAATAAGTGGCTTGGTCTACAAGTATTTTAATTAATTAAGGAGCCCTAATCCTAATCTCCTAAGGATCCCTGATGTAGCTCTATATATACATCATTAAGCTCATGGGAAGAGAGGAGAATTCCACGTCTTGTGAAACACACCCCACACCTCTCTTCTCTCTCTCAGTCCCCATTCGAGCTTTATCTTATTCTTGTTGTTCCACTGGTACAAGATTAAGAGGTGTTTGAGATATACAGTAGAAGACCTTTGGGTAAAGTGAGACGAAATATATTTGGTCGTACAGAACTAACCGGAGGTCCGATCAAGACGTACAACATACCCAGACGACCGTCTCGACGAGAGCTTTCCAGCGCCGCCGTATGATGCTGCACGCGCCCTCACGCGCCGCCGAAGTGTCCCAGGACTGCAACTTGTCTTCTTCCGTTTTTTGCACCCATTTGATCCATTTTTCGATCCGATGTTGTTCGTGCAACCCTAGGACGCGAACAATTCATTAGTGTGTTGTGTACGGCTATCCAGAAGATCAGCCAGATCTCCATAAATTTTAAGTAAGTTCTCTACGCAAACCTTTAGATCCGCTGCGCACAGGTTTACGTTTTGCTATTGAATTCGTGATTTGTGCATAACGAGATCTTCATTGATCCCAAGAAGATCTACAAGGATTCTACTGCAGTGGGAGTTCCAGTTGAACAGGGAAAGAAGATACAAGGTTTCCTTGTTTATGGGAACTCAATATTTAATGGCCATAATAGTGGATTTATTTATTTATTTATTTAAATTTATTATGCTATTAATTATTTATTTATTTATTTATGTATGTTAATTAATTATTGTACTTGCATGAGATTAATTTAGAATTGCATATTTAATTATGCATATTAATTAATTATTGCATTTACATAGGATTAATTTAGAATTGCATAAATATTTATATAAGTAAAAATCCTCATTTAAATTATACTAAGTTTGAGAAGGGATTTTAAATTAAAGTTAATTGTAAAATTCCTAAAGCCTCCATTTCTAATTTGTCGATAATCAATTAATTGAGGTATTGGACTCCCCCTCGGGTGACATCGCTAAAATTAATTGTAGGAAATTACCAGAACAAATTTCTAATTAGACGATTAGTGGAGTCTTATGAGAGAGTACGGGCTTTCCCTCGGATGATGTATAATCGAATTTGTATGAACTCAGGATCGAGAAATGGGATTCACTTAGAATGCGATTTATTTATAACTCCCCTCGGGGTCCCTGAATTTATTGCATGGCCAAATGGAGACCAACTATTAATTTCATTCGTCATGAATTTGGTTTTGACTTATGGAAATTAATGGGCCTTTGAAAGCCCTTCTCTTGCGAATGTTGAGTTGTGTAGAGTTGCCCTCACATCATGCATTAACTCTCGGTGTTTTGAGATGTCGGTGAATTTAGGTTAATATTGTTTTGAGGATATCAATATTAGTAGTTAAATTCAAATGTGTTTAATCTGTAAAATTATTTTCGTGTTTCTCAGACATTCACCATGTCGTTCAATCCGTTATCTGTCATTCTAAAAGAAAATCAACTTACTGGTCCTAATTATATTGATTGGAAGAGGAACATAGACATTTTGTTAACTGCTGAGGGTTATAAGTTTGCGATTACTGAGGCTTGCCCGGCAGAGCCCGCAGCTGATGCTCCTGAGCAGGAGAAAGGGGAGTATGTCCGGTGGAAAAAGGCTGATGAGATGGCGAAGTGTTACATTCTGGCATCTATGTCAAATGTTCTTCAACATCAGCATCAGTCTATGAACACTGCGGCAGATATACTTCTCAATCTCAGAGAATCTGTTCGGACACCAGTCTAGGGCTGCTAGGCAAGAGGCCATGAGTGCTCTGATGACTACGCGCATGGCAGAGAGAACACCCGTAAGGGAGCATGCTCTCAAGGTTATGGCGTTACTCAATGAGCTTGAGGTTATGGGAGGTTTTATCGACGGGGAAACCCAAGTTGATATCATGCTCCAATCTCTGCCGAAGAGCTTTGATCAGTTCTAGTTGAACTACAACATGCACAAGATGCATATGGCTGTTCCATAACTGTTAGCAGAGCTTCAGTCGGCGGAGGCCTTATTCTATCAGGCGCCTCACGCACTGGTTACCGAGCAGGCTGGACCTTCCAGGCCTCACAAGGGCAGGAAGAGAAAGAAGTCTGCAGGAAAGGTAAAGGTGAAGAATGCCCCGGTGGGTACAGCGACCGCCCCCTCAGTCTGTGGCAAAGAAGCCGAAAGGTAGATGCCACAAGTGCAACAAGCCAGGACACTGGAAGATCGACTGCCCTCTCTTGAATAAAGGTAATTTTCTCGTTAATGTCATAGAAACATGTTTAGTGGTTGTATCTACCAGAACCTGGTGTGTAGATACTGGAGCCACTGATCATGTCTGCAATTCGTTGCAGGGGTTCCAGGAAACCAGGCGGCTTAGGGAGGGAAAGATCACCGTCTACATGGGTGATGCTACGAAAGTGGCAACTGTTGCAGTGGGAGACGTTACTTGATCTTTTGGTAGTAGTATTTTGGTTTTGAGACATTGCCTTTATGTTCCTTATTTAAGAAAGAATCTTGTTTCAGTTTGTAAACTTGTTTCAGATGGATTTTCGTTTACGTTTGATGACATGGTTGTTATTCGTTATGGAAAGCGTTTCATTTGTTATGGTTCATTAGTTGGCAATTTATATGTTCTCAAACCAAACTCTCCCACACTGAAACAAACTGAATTAAATAATGTCACGACTAAATCTAATAAGAGGAAGGAATCTTCAAGTATGAATCAAGCATATTTATGGCACCTAAGACTTGGGCACATCAACCTAAGGAGGATTCAAAAGTTAGTGGCTAGTGGACTTCTCGGTCCATTGGAAGAGCACTATCCAACTTGCGAATCATGCCTAGAAGGTAAGATGGCCAAGGGGCCGTTTACGGCAAAGGGGTATAGGAGCTAAGAAGTGCTAGAATTGATTCATTCTGATTTATGTGGTCCTATGTCTATCCAGGGTAGAAGAGGTTTCGAGTACTTTGTCTCTTTTATAGATGATTACTCGAGATTTGGGTACATTTATCTATTGCACCGCAAGTCCGAATGCTTTGAAAAATTCAAGGAGTATCGGGCAGTTGTGGAGAAGCTACATGGTAAAAGTATCAAGTCGCTTCGATCTGATCGAGGTGGCGAATACCTCTTTGGAGAGTTCAGGACATATTTATCAGAAGCTGTGATTGAATCCCAATTGACTGCACCCGGCACGCCCCAGCAAAACGGGGTTGCAAAACGAAGAAGTAGGACTCTTATAGAAATGGTTAGGTCGATGATGAATTATTCAAAGTTACCAGATTCGTTATGGGGATTGGCTTTAGAAACAGTTGTGTATTATTCTAAACATGGTTCCTTCAAAGTCGGTAGAAACTACTCCTTATGAGATGTGGAAAGGGCGCAAGCCAGCTTCTCACAGTTTCGAGTATGGGGTAGTCCTGCACACGCGTTAGTGCAGGAAGCTGGCAAGTTGGAGAAACGTTCGGAAGCACGAGTGTTTGTAGGCTATCCCAAGGGAACGAAAGGTGGATTATTTTATAGTCCTCAGGATCAAAAGGTGATCGTTAGCACGAACGCTAGATTCTTGGAAGAAGACTATATTATGAATCACAAGCCCGCGAGTAGACTAGTCTTAGAGGAGTTGAGGAGTGAAGTCGATAGTTCCCCACTGAGTGCGCAAGTAGATACATCATGTAATACTGCAACATGGCACACTGAGAGTGTACCAATGCAGACAGTACCTCGTCGTAGTGGGAGGGTTTCTCAATTACCCGACCGATGGATAGGTCTTGGAGAGTCTAAGGGCTCAGTTCCAGGAAACGTAGAATCGGACCCAAGAACCTACAACGAGGCACTTCAAGATAAGGATGCAGAATCATGGAATGTTGTAATGAATGCTGAAATGGGGTCAATGGACTCTAATCAGGTCTGGGATCTTGTAGAACCACCCAATGGGGTACGACCCATTGGATGTAAGTGGATCTACAAGAGAAAGAAAGAATCAGATGGAGTGGTGCAAACCTTCAAAGCTAGGCTTGTTGCGAAAGGTTATACCCAGATTGAGGGTATAAACTATGATGAGACCTTTTTGCCAGTAGCTATGCTTAAGTCCATTCGGATTCTCTTGGTTGTAGCCGCTCATATGTATTATGAGATATGGCAGATGGATGTCAAGACGGCTTTCCTTAAAGGAAACCTTCAGGAGGACATCTATATGCAGCAACTAGAGGGATTCATTGCAAAAGGATGTGAGCATCTAGTGTGTAAGCTTAATCGGTCCATATAGATTGAAGCAAGCTTCAAGATCTTGGAATATTCGGTTCAATGAGGTGATCCAATCGTACGGGTTCACTCAATGTCCGGATGAGCACTGTGTGTACAAGAAAATCAATGGGAGCGTGGTGGTGTTTCTTGTGCTGTACGTGGATGACATACTTCTTATTGGAAACAGTAAGAAGGAGTTGTCAGATGTAAAGTTGTGGTTATCTAAGTAGTTTGATATGAAGGATGATATAGGATATTATACTGGACCCGGTTTAATGGATAAAACGGATACATATGGAAAAATAAGCCCACGTGCGGATTAAAGACATATAGCACCGCGATATGGGCTAAGCCCAACTTGGGCCCAAAAGGTACACTTCCCTTATAAAAGGGGGGTTAAGGTATTCCTTTCTCTCATTCTCACTATTCATTCTATACTACATTCTCTCCTTATTACATTACACACTTTCTCTCTCTTGAGCTGAACACTGACTTAAGCATCGGAGGCCTGACGCCGGGGCTACCCCCGGCGTTGGGTTCTGCAGGTACGGAGGCCGGTTCGAGTTGAAGGAGCCCGGGTGAATCTTATTCACTTCATTGGCGCCGTCTGTGGGACCCGTAAAAAAAGGTCAAGCGGAGTTCCGACTGAAAAATTCAAAAACCTCCTTCTTCTCCACCGGCCGCCACCTCCGCCGCCGGCCGCTGGAAAATGTGCTCCGTTCGAAAAATGGTTGGCACCATCAGATAGATCTCTTTGAGGTGAACCTACCCTTAAAATTTCGTGCAAAAATTCCTCCGGGAAGACCTTCAATTTCGCGGTCAAAGTTTCTAGATCTTGTAAAACTTTGGTCAAAATTGGAGATTCAAATGCATTTTCCCGACAATCCGGGAGGACTATGAAAAATCCGAAGGTATCAACGGAATCCTCTCGACAAGACGAATCCCCAGCTACCGATATTCACCGGAAACCGCCACCTCTGCCGCCGTCCACCACCGTCGCCGCCGCCGGCCGCCGGCCAAAGTTGTTCGATATGAAAAATTTTTACATCATTACGAAGCTCTCCTTTTTCTTGTTCTACCCTTAAAATATCCCGCGAAAATTCCTTCAGGAAAGCTGTCAATTTGGCAGTCAAAGAGTTTTGGATCTAGAACATTTTTGGTCAACGGCTGTCTTCTCCGCCAATTTGCTGTCAATTTTGGGCGATTCGCCCCAACACGAGGACACCATCGGATTCCCCCCACTGAGGCGCGCTCTTTTCCAGTCACTTTCACCAGAAGCGGCGAGGTTTTGCCAGCGAAAAATCTTCCAGCCGTTGTTCCAGCAGGTCCCAGCCACGCAAGCGATGGAGTTTTCAATCCAGTTGAGGATGCACCCTCTAGCCCCACGCGAAGGTCCGTATCTTGCGGCCAAGAGCAATTAAGGCGCAGCTCACTCTTGCACCCAGCCTACTTCTCTCGCCACGCAGCCCGATCAAATCACAGACGGTCTGCCGTGTTTTCGACCATTTTTGTTGCTCGACCACTCTCGCTGCTCGAAGGTCTGCCATGTAGCTCGAGCAAATTGCAGGATCGACCAAGTTGAGGACTCGACCATTTTCACTGTTCGAAAATCCGCCGTGCAGCTCCGAACAAATTGCAGACTCGCCAACCGATGTGCTCGAAAAATCACAGCTCGACTACCCGATGTGTGACTTGACTAGATTGCACGTTTTGCTCGGAGGTTTGCTCGACCAATCAATGGGCTTGAGATTCTGCCACAGAGCTCGACCAAATCATCCGTACAGCTCGACCAGATTACCCGATGTACCCTGTGTGTTCGAAAATTCAATTTGCAGCTCAATCAGATGGTAGATTATATCGAGGTTCCTCAGCCGGGACGGTTTCTTTGCTGGTACTCTCAAGATTGCTCGGAATTCGTCACGATTCGACCAGGTCCAAGATTTGCAGATATGCTCGTAATTTCATCGTCCAGGGTCGGACTTGCAGATTTGCAGACATTCTCAAAGATTAGCTCGACCAGATTGCTGCTCCAAGTTTTTTCGACCAGGCCCAAGGCCCACTTTCTATTGCTGCCCAATTTTTTATTGGCCAGAGCCCCAGCTTGCGGTCCATTTGGCTGGCCCAGTATCCTTCAGCGGTTTAAATAAGCCATTTTGCATCCAAACTGCGACCAGATCGGTCCAAATGGTCTAAGAGCGGCCCAAACTAGCCCAAAATGATCTAACAGCCTATCTTTCTGCCCAAAATAAATTCGAGATGATAAAAAGCGAACGAGAAGGTAATTTAGGATGTCATTCTCATGAAGAAGGTATGGAAGGGATTTAAATTTTAAGCTTGAGGATTTTTAAATTGGTAATGATTGGGAATTACTTGGTATATTCGTGGATAAATTGCATGATTTGCTCGTAAAATATTTGGCTTACTCGTGGAGCATTATATGAATTATACTTGGATATTATGTGATTGCTTCGTGGTTATATTTGATTTGATCGAGGAAATATTGATTTATTTGTGGAGCATCATAGGATACATTTGTGGAATTTATTTGATGTGCAAATTACGGGTTGGATTCGAGGAGATTAGTGGACTTATTTGTAAAACTATTTGATCTATTCATAGAGGATTATTTTATTTGTTCGTGAAAATATTTGATTATTGGATTTGCTCGGGAATATATGTGATCTATTGGAGCACTATTTGAATTATTCGAGGAGATTATTTGATTTGATCGAGGAGTATACGTGATTTGTTCGTGGACATTATTTTATTTTGTCCAAGAGATATTATTTGGTTTGTTTATGGAGGATTATTTGATTGGATTGCGAAATTATCTGACTTGCTCGAGGACATGAATTATATTTATATAATTGGATATCTTTATGCACTTGGACCATTTATTTGGATTTTCGTGTGGAAATGTGGAATTATGTCAAATTGATTATTCATAATCTTTAAAACATGTCATTGCTCGAGCATTTCTTAAGTCGAAAAGATGGTGATATTTATATTTGATCTCTTGCTTTTCTTGCGTGGAGCATTACAAAACGGATAACTTGAATATAATGTGGATGATGATATCTCTTTGAATTCTTGTCGAGGAAATAACGGAATAACTCGAGCCTTGACGAGCAATGGCGGAAGAGTTGTAAAGTGTCGAGGACAAAATGGACGAGCATGGATCTATACAAGAGGGGTGATAAGGCAGCACGAGCATGGATGATGTCGATCACCGGTGGCAACCTCAAAGGCAAAAATCATTCTCTTTTGGAAAGGTAAGACAATTTGGAGCGGTATTCTCGACCGTCAGGTACAAAACTATTCTCAACTCTAGATTTGGTGGTCAAGTTTGATCGACACATATGAATGTTTGAACATTTTTGGCGAAATTGATGGCATGGTGTGGTACATGGGCATGTTTGGATTATTATTTCGATGACTAACAAAAGGATTGGGTGTTATTATATCTCGTTGTGTTCGATGTTTTCTTTGTCGACCTCAGTGGCAGGTCGAAGAATTCGAGCATACGTTACCATGTACAACCAGGAAAGGGAGGTCAAATACATTTGATATTTTTTATCTCTTTCGACGTAAATATACATTTGAAGACACTAACGGAAATGATCGATTACTATCCTATCTTGCTGTATTTGGTGTTTCTCCTTTTGACCTCAGTGACAGGTCGTCCAAGTGAAGAAAAAAAAGCCCTTCGTTTTTGAACACCCCGCTCAAGGGGTGGGCGAAGGTCGCTTGCTTTCGGTACATTCCTTGGGGTGGGCAAGTGGTCACAAAAGTCTACGCCTTCGGGCTGGACGACCACCATGTTTTCGGAACATCCCTTGGGGTGGGCAAGTGTCAAGAAAAAAGTCCCTCGTTTATGGAACACCCCTGATCCTGCGATAGGGGTGGGCGAGGGTCGCTCGTTTTTGGAACACCCCGCTCAAGGGGTGGGCGAGTGACAAGACCAAAGTCCTTCGTTTATGGAACACCCCGATCAAGGGGTGGGCGAAGGTCGCTTGTTTTCGGTACACTCTAAGGGGTGGGCATGTGGTCGACAACGTCCACGCCTCCGGGCTGGACGACCACAATGTTTTCGGAACATCCCTTAGGGTGGGCAAGTGACAAGACCAAAGTCCCTCGTTTATGGAACACCCCTGATCCTGTGATAGGGGTGGGCGAGGGTCGCTCGTTTTTGGAACACCCCGCTCAAGGGGTGGGCGAGTGACAAGACCAAAGTCCCTCGTTTATGGAACACCCCTGATCCTGCGATAGGGGTGGGCGAGGGTCGCTCGTTTTTGGAAAACCCCGCTCAAGGGGTGGGCGAGTGACAAGACCAAAGTCCCTCGTTTTCGGAACACCCCTGATCCTGCGATAGGGGTGGGCGAGGGTCACTCGTTTTTGGAACACCCCGCTCTAGGGGTGGGCGAGTGACAAGACCAAAGTCCCTCGTTTATGGAACACCCCTGATCCTGCGATAGGGGTGGGCGAGGGTCGCTCGTTTTTGGAACACCCCGCTCAAGGGGTGGGCGAGTGACAAGACCAAATTCCCTCGTTTTCGGAACACCCCTGATCCTGCGATAGGGGTGGGCGAGGGTCGCTCGTTTTCGGAACACCCCGCTCAAGGGGTGGGCGAGTGACAAGACCAAAGTCCCTCGTACGGGTAACTCGAGCAGGTTAATGGATTCATTCGATTTGATTTTGTGGTACCGTGTTTCTAACCCCAATGATAGGTCGATCAGACTCGCGACGGATAGCTCGAGCAGGTTGATTGCATTTCACTTGATTCAAGGTTGTTTATGGATTCTGGTTTGTCGAATTTGTTTATTTCGACCTCTTTGGCGGGTCGAGTATATTCATTTTGCTCGAGCAGGTCATTTATGGATTCTGGTTTGGTTGTTTGCTGATTCTGGTTTGTCGAATTTGCTTATTTCGACCTCCTTGGCGGGTCAAGTATATTCATTTTGCTCGAGCAGGTTGTTTATGGATTCTGGTTTGTCGAATTTGTTTATTTCGACCTCTTTGGCGGGTCGAGTACATTCATTTTGTTCGAGCAGGTTGTTTATGGATTCTGGTGTGGTTGTTCGTTGATTCGGGTTTGTCGAATTTGCTTATTTCGACCTCTTTGGCGGGTCGAGTATATTAATTTTGCTCGAGCAGGTCGTTTATGGATTCTGGTTTGGTTGTTTGCTGATTCTGGTTTGTCGAATTTGCTTATCTCGACCTCCTTGGCGGGTCAAGTATATTCATTTTGCTCGAGCAGGTTGTTTATGGATTCTGGTTTGTCGAATTTGTTTATTTCGACCTCTTTGGCGGGTCGAGTATATTCATTTTGTTCGAGCAGGTTGATGGTTTTTGCTTGGTTTGGTCTTGTCGAATCTATTTTTCGACCTTGGTGGTAGGTCGAGGAGTTCATTCAGAGCAATCCACAAAATCAGGTTGTTTGCGTTTTTAGAGAATATACAACAGGCTTGAATTTTAAATTTTGAACTGAGGGGCGATAGGACGAGGGGGTATAAGAGAGCTCGAACATGGTGATCGAAACACAATATACGTAAATTCAAATTTTCAAATTCAAGATTTCAGGGAGTGGTCATTTAGTTTATGTTTTTCGACCACATCGGCGATTATCAGTGGTCTTTTGGTTTTTGGTTCTCGTTTTCAGTGGCATCGCGGTTCTTGCTTTTCGACCACATTCGTGGTCTCGATTCTCGGTTTTTGACCTCAACGGTCTCTCGACTCTCGGTTTTCGACCTCCGCGGTCTCAACTCTCGGTTTTCGACCTCCGCAGTCTCGACTCTCAGTTTTTGACCTCCGCTGTCTCGACTCTTGGTTTTCGACCTCTGCGGTCTCGACTCTCAGTTTTTCACCTCCGCGGTCTCGACTCTCAGTTTTCGACCTCCGCGGTCTCGACTCTCAGTTTTCGACCTCCGCGGTCTCGACTCTCGGTTTTCGAC